>JARQZK010002985.1:225000-237500 GCA_030704885.1 Cynegetis impunctata
ACTACCTACTCATAAACTTTCAATCCTTTTGCTCCAAAATTACGCCCTTTATCAAGTAAACATGATTTATTTCTACCCCCAGGGGGTCAAACTCTCCAACCAATTCGAACCAAAACAATCCCGTTCAAGATATCATACAAATCTACCTAAGATACAAACTTTCAACCCTATTGTTTCAAAGTTGCACCCGTTATCGTGTAAACAAGATTTATTTTTCCCCCAGGTGGTCAACTCCCCAACAAAATTCAACCGAAAACAATCCCATCCAAGATATTATGCGAAACTACCGATTCACAAAACTTGCAACCATATTATCGAGAAAACAAGATTCTATTTTGCCCCCAGGGAGGTCAAGTCCCCAACAAATTCGAACTAAAAAAATTCCATCTAAGATATTATGCGAAAACTACCTATTTACAAACTTTTCAACCCTATTGCTTCAAAATTGCGCCCGTTATCGTGTAAACAAGTTATATTTGCCCTCAGGGAGTCAAACCCCAAGCAATTTCGAACCAAAAACAATCCCATCCAAGATATTATGCGAAACTACCTATTGACCAACTTTCAACCCTATTGCTTAAAATTGCGCCGTTATTCGTGTAAACAAGCACATACATACGAACATATATATATATTATATATATATATATATATAATAATATTATATATATATATATATATATAATATATCATATATACAATATAATATAATTTTTTTTTACAAAAATTGGTCAATTTAATGCCCCTCCAAAAGGCTTGAGTGTGCGGCTGCATACTTCGCACACCCCTTAGGCCGGCCCTGTTCACGTCGATTTCAGATCAATAAAACACGCATACAATTTCATTATTTTGTAATCCTAATCATTTGGAGATGCGAGTAACAATGATATGAAGCTTGAATTGGGGTAAAATTATATAAATATAGACTTCTGACTTAACTAACATGTTTACTATTTTGACAAATCTCTACAATTACGAGCCGAATACATAATTTTTATCGCTAACTTTCTACACAAAATAATATAAACAATAACTGTAGGAGCATAACGTTAATAGAAATACCTAGTTGAAATCCACTAGAGGTAATATAATCATATGATATATATTATATATATATATATATTATATATATATATATATATATATATATATATATAATATATATATATATATATATATATATATTATATAATACATATATAATATATATATATATATATATATATATATATATATATCCTATTATTCTCTGGTGAAATACTAATCAATAATATAATATATGATACCATCAATTGTCATCTGTCACCATCATCAAACAACATCATTCATCTCCAATAACTATCGATTCACATAAGTATAATACCTTCAAATATCATCACTCACGACATCTAATGAACTTCAATTACTACCACTTATCATCACTCAATATAAATCACCATCAAACATCATCAATCAATACCAAACACGATCAGTTTATATCAGTGATCTTCAATCACCAGTCTTCCACAGGAACAATTAATCAACATCATTATCATCTTCTTCCATCAGTTTCCTTCAGCCACCATCATGATATTCAATCGTTATCATCAATCAACATAATTAACCATCAAGTACGATTTATCATAATCAACCACCACTAATCACTATCAATACGCTACATTTTACAGATCAGTATTTTCTATTGCGATATTAAAAATTCTGGATTGGAATATATTTAAATGGAGAATAATTCCGATGCTATATAATCTGCTTATTTTTTAAAAGCTTCCAAATAGAATATTTCTTGAACCCATTCGTGTTTTTATTAAAATCAATTTAGCAATAATTAGAGGAGATTTGATATGTTATATAATATACATTAGAATGATTATATAACTCATGTATGAATGAGCCAATAGAATCCGTGAATTTTGCATAACGACTGCGTATAGATGAGTGAATATACCCTTGACGACGTGATATAATCGTTTTGGTGTTTCGCCTCGTGTCAAAAGGTATGAATATTTTCATATTGACGGTGTTTTGACGTTCGTCAAAAAAATTAATATTTTTTATTCGTTATATAATCGTAACGAATACCACTCGAGCAATCGAAAATAATCGATTATACTGACCTCGTCACTCGGCGTATTTTTTTAAAACACCACTCGAGCTGCGCTCTCGTGGTGTTTCGCAAAATACGTCTCGTGACTCGGTAGTATAATCGATTATTTTCAAAGCTCTTGTGATATTACTACTGATTATATAACACATTTATGAATAAGCCAATAGAATCCGTGAATTTTGCATAACGACTGCGTATAGATAAGTGAATATACCCTTGACGGCGTGATATAATCGTTTTGGTGTTTCGCCTCGTGTCAAAATGTATGAATATTTTCTTATCGACGATGTTTTGACGTTTGTCAAAAAAAATTAATATTTTTTATTCGTTATATAATCGTCACGAATACCTCTCAAGCAATCGAAAATAATCGTTATACTGACCTCGTCACTCGACGTATTTTCTTAAAACACCACTCGACCTGCGCCCTCGTGGTGTTTCGCAAAATACGTCTCGTGGCTCGGAAGTATAATCGATTATTTTCGATGCTCTTGTGATATTATAACTGAATATTTCCCTCCTATCAAAAATCCCATGTAAATGGAATTCAATTCAAAAATTACAGCGGTAATTGCATTGTTGAAAGCGAAAGAGCCCTACGATAATAGCATCGTACCTATCTATGGTAATTCCTATTTCAAAACCATGCTCATATTTGGGAAATATTTCCCAAAATTACTCTCGTGCATCAAAATAACCGGATAATTTTGAATTCCAGCGTGTTGTCTTTGAAAAACTGCATTCAGTCATTTTCATATTCTGGAGAAAGAGCTCTCCACCAAATATATTTCATAATAATAATAAAAATAATATATTCATACAGCTGCCATTTAACAATGGATATACACGTCATTCAAGAATATAAATTACATCAATATAAATTACATTAACAATTAACAAGTATATGTGTTTATGTGACAAGACAAACAGAAATCTGAAACAAATATAAACAATTACAAGAAATACAACACCGAGTCACATTAAGTACTCTGACGTCGTTCATGAGTCTTTTTCCAGTATACATTGGAGAATGTTCAAATTTTGTCGTTTTATGAACATCTAGTACGTATTTATTTGATCCTCTCGTTGAATACTGATGGTAATCCGAATTTTTATGGTACCGAAGTTCTGTTATCTTTATATATGGAAGTGTTAATATTCTATATTTTTTGAAATATGGTTCACACGACTCTTGTTTTTTCAAGTTGAACAGCAATCTGACAATTCTTTTTTGTTTCATAAAAACCTTCATCCAATGTACACTGTTTCCCCAAAGAACAACATCATAATTCATGTGACTGAAAATTAGTGAGTAGTACACTGTCAAAAGGGTCTGCATGTCATACACTCGTCTCAACTTATCTATAACATGGTAACCGACACTCAACCTGCCACATACGTAATCAATATGATTTTTCCAGTTTACCATGCTATCAATACGTAATCCTAGAAAAGTTGTTTGTTCCGTCAAGTTCACTGACGGCAAGTTTATGGTGCATTTAAGATGGCTGGAATGGAAATTTATGCAAACTGTTTTATTTAAATTAAGTATTATATTGTTCAATCTACACCATTCCGCAAATGCATCTATTGACCTTTTTAGTTTAATTTCTAATTCCCCTGGAGTCCGAGCCGAGACCACCACCGATGTATCATCGGCAAACATAATAATGAGACCACCAAGCAAATATTCTGGCACTTCGTTGACGAATAGCAAAAAGAGTTGTGGTCCCAAAACAGAACCCTGCGGAACACCTATATCTATATCATGAGCTTCAGAGACAAATTCGCCCATTTTCACACATATTCTTCTATTATTCAGAAATGATCTCAGAAACTTGGATCTCTCCCCTCTAAAACCATAACACTATAATTTTTCAATCAACAAATCCCAATCCAAACTGTCAAAAACTCTAGACAGATCTCCGTCGATCTACCCTTATAGAATCCATGTTGAGATTCTGTCAGAATCTTTGTACGTTCCATAAACGAAACCATTCTATCATAAATAAGTCTCTCAATTATCTTACTGAATACACTCAATAATGTTATAGGCCTATAATTTTCCATTTGTTCAGTACTGCCTTTTTTATGGATGGGAATTACCAGTCCAGTCTTTAGTGCGTCGGTGAACTGCTCTGTCTCGAGAATACAATTAACAATGTCAGTTATTGGCTTTATTAGTATATCACTCAGGTATTTAATTATTTTGACCGTGAATCCATCTATTCCTGAACTTTTTTTATTATTTTTATTATATTTGCGACTTCACTCTCATCGGCAAAGAGTATGAAAAAACTGTTTAAGTTGGTTTTTTTTAGTCAGAGTGCTTTTAATCGAAAGTTTGTTGCCGTATTTCGCATATAGCGAGTTTCTAGTAACGCTCGCGAAATAACGAACAAAAGTAGAAGCTACCTCCCTGGGTTCTGAAATGAAAGCGTTATATAGAGAATCAAAACCATGGCTTCAAGAATTCGAAGTTTCTCTGTGAAATTTTATGTCGAAATATTGTTCTAGCAACTATTTTGTCACAAGATATTAGCTGTGTATTCTGCTCCTCTTTTATGAGGACAATGTTCGACACTACTACTCCTTCAATAAAGGTTATTTAAGGAGATTACCAAGCAATTAATACATATTACTTAGTTTTTTTGAATAACAAAAGAGTTCTTCTATGCCATTTAGTCAAACATAAGTAAGTTGTACTTATCGACCTCAAGTGGAAAATAATTCAATACGAGCTAGCTTAGCAACGCTATCATCTCAAATTAATTATGCGTGAAATTATTTTCGTTTAGATTGGTATGAAAATGAAAGGTCTCAAGCAACGAACTGATACTACATTCAATTTGAAAATTATTATGAATTCGTATATCTTTTATTCAGATTCAAGAATTGATTTATTCTTCATTCATTGAATGTAATAATTGGGCTTTTAAAATTCATATTTTCTAACAAAATATGTCCCATATTTTATATGATGTCTTATTTATCATTTCCAGAGTTTGCTAGAATAGTAACTGAAGTTCTTCAAAAAAGCGCATGTCCAGGATAAGAAAATGGATACGTACTGAAAATTCAGACATATATATATATATATATATATATATATACATTATTTCAAAGTAAAATTATTTCATGATTCTACCTTACCTATTGATTTTAACATTTATAACATAACATTAAAAACCATTTGAGAAACTGAATTTGAATTAAATTTTATATATTAGCTTATTGATAAATAGGTATCCTTTGGTTGCTACATAATAAATATGTAAATAATGGATTTTACCCGTACCCAAATACCTACAAATAATAGATTTCACTCACCCGGAGCTTCATCGGGAGCTTCACTCCGATGGTACCCACTGTACACAGGTACTGCCCACAGAGAAATCTGAAATTCATACATAAAAACATATATCTGAATATACACATATATATATATATATATATATATATATATATATATATATATATATATATATATATATATATATATATATATATATATATATATATATATATATATATATATATATATATATATATATATATATATATATATATATATATATATATATATATATATATATATATATATATATATATATATATATATATATATATATATATATATATATATATATATATATATATATATATATATATATATATATATATATATACAGGGTGAGTCATTGATATGGGAAAGCTTGATTGCACCTACACCGTTGATGATATCGGAACGAACTGAACGGTACTGCAAATGGGAGGTCAGAGTGCAGTTTGTAAAATTATTTTACCCTTTACAGGGTGTACCATTTTTGCGGGGCAAATTTTAAGATACTTTTTTCATATGGCACCCTATATATTTTTACACATATTTGATTTTGTCCTTCGTTGAGTTTTATACATTCGTTAAGTTTCTGCAAATCGCATCAGCCGTTCAGAAGTTATTCAATTTTTTCTGAAAATAAATGCGTTTGCAGGCATTTTTTTAACAAACCACAGGGCACTTGGTTTTTTGAATATCGAGTTGTCATTTGGGCTGTGTCTAAGTAACTGTTGTGGGTATCTTTTGACGAAGAAATAATTCATTTTAATTGTGATATCACCTTGCTGTGACACATTGATTTTGGTACACTTTGAAAGGCCATTATCTTGATTTTTTCAAATGGCACTCTATTTATTTGATTAATTAGTCGCATAGAACATGTCATTGTTCATCTTTTCTATTCTCTTTGTTTTTTTCCAAAAGTTAATGGTTTAGAAGATAATTCGCATTTTCAAAAAAATGAACACATAATTTCATCTTTTAAAGGAGTGACATGAGAAACCATAAATTTTGACAACAAACGTCATCGTAACTGCTGCGAGCGTCAAGGTGTGATAAGTTATTGAAAAAAAAATAAAAATTAAAGAAGCTCCAAATAAGAAACTAAATTACAAAAACTGTTTCTAAACATCCGCCTGTAGTATCTGTCGTCTACCCTTATAAAAGAATGAACTTTTCATTGAATGAATTGGTGGACATGGTTTATGTGCTGGGCGAAAGTCTCAGACATTTCCGTATAGAAGGCACCCAAGAGCAAGAGACTTTAGAAAAGTGCAGGAAAGATTTGAACGTACAGGTAGAGTCCAGTACAAGAAACGTATTCGAGGCAGACCAACAACCGGAGGTGAAAATGAGAATCTGGTTTTGCAAAGTGTAGTAGAAAACCCACACACAAGTTCCCGGACCATGAGTGAAGAATTGCAGATTTCTCAAAGCAGCGTTTCCAGAATAACGCGTAAAAATAAATTACATCCATACCATGTTCAGTTAGTGCAAGGCTTGAATGAAAATGACTTCATTGAGAGGCAAAATTTCTGTTTATGGGCCCGAAATATGGAACAGCAAGAAAATGGTTTCTTTGATAACGTCTTGTTCACTGACGAAGCGACATTTAAGAAAAGCGGCAAAGTCAAATAAACACAACTTCCATTACTATGATACCGAAAACCCCAATTTCATTCGACCACTTGACAACCAACATCAATGGTCTCTTAATGTATGGGGAGGTATAGTGGGCCATAGAGTTGTTGGCCCGCATTTCTTTGATGGTCCACTAAATGGACAAGCGTACCTTGATTTTCTCCGAAATGATTTTCAATTATACCTGGATGATTTGCCACTGGATCTCTACAGAAGAGTTTGGTTTCAGCATGATGGTGCACACAACAGTCGAATTGTGAAGGAATATTTGAATGAACAATTCGAAGATCGCTGGATTGGCAGAGGAGGTCCGGTGCCATGGCCTGCGAGGTCGCCTGACTTGACAAAACCGGATTGTTTTCTTTGGGGATATGTTCACGATCGAGTATATGAAGCTGAAGTCTCTACCAAGGAAAATATGAAAGAGAGAATTAGAGAAGCTTTCCGTAGTATTGATTTTGCCACATTAGAAGCCGTGAAAAACTCATTTTTCAGAAGAGTTGATGAATGTATTATACAAGAAGGCCGTAATTTCGAACAGTTTTTGTAATGATGTTATCCCTATTGATTTGTTTTACCTCAATAAATAATTATTTAGTTTCTTATTCCGACGTACTGAGCATCTATAATTTGTTTTCAATAATAGTGCACCAAACTTTAAAATTTACGTATGCATCAATACGATGACGTTTGTTGTCAGAATTTATTGTTTTTCATGTCACTCGTTTGAAAGATGAAATTATGTGTTGATTTTTTTGAAAATATGAATTATCTTCTGAACCATCAACTTATGGAAAAAAACATAGAAGATAGAAAAGATGAACAATGAGATGTTTTATGCGACTAAGTAATCAAATGAATAGAGTGCCATTTGAAAAAATCAAGATAATGGCCTTTCAAAGTGTACCAAAATCAATGTGTCACAGCAAGGTGATGTCACAATTAAAATGAATTATTTCTTCGTCAAAAGATACCCACAACAGTTACTTAGACACAGCCCAAATAACAACTCGATATTCAGAAAACCAAGTGCCCTGTGATTTGTTAAAAAAATGCCTGCAAACGCATTTATTTTCAGAAAAAATTGAATAACTTCTGAACGGCTGATGCGATTTGACAAAAATCAAATATGTGTAAAAATATATAGGGTGCCTTTTAAAAAAAGTATCTTAAAATTTGCCCCGCAAAAATGGTACACCCTGTAAAGGGTAAAATAATTTTACAAACTGCACTCTGACCTCCCATTTGCAGTACCGTTTAGTTCGTTCCGATATCACTAACGGTGTAGGTGCAATCAAGCTTTCCCATATCAATGACTCACCCTGTATATATATATATATATATATATATATATATATATATATATATATATATATATATATATATATATATATATATATATATATATATATATATATATATATATATATATATATATATATATATATATTAATTTATATATATATATATATATATATATATATATTTATATAAATAGTTTTTATATATATTCGAATTGTTGTTGCCTGTGAACTATTTTTAACTTTTTACTAAAAAGTTGACGTTTCGCCACGACATTCGTGGCTTTTTCAAAACTTTTGAAATATTGAAATTTCTTGGACATTTATTGATTTGAAAAAATTTGAATAGATAAAAAGGACTACTATGTTTCATCAACATTTTTTTAGCTGTGTCCGTTCTCTGTTATTTATTGCGTGCTATTCAGTCCAATAGCATTCAAATCTGTTATTATTAGATGGTAAGGGAAACCACAGAAACGTTACCCACGTAATGTTCGAAATAGGTTCAAATTATTTGGATTTTGAAAAGTCAAAGAATAGGGTACTATTTATCTTTTTTTCAAAATATTTAGTCCAATATCAACAGTCAGGTCTGTTGATATTATTTGGAAAGGGAACCACAGAAACATTCACCCACGTAAGGTACTTAATGTATTTTAAACCTATTTTGTACATTACGTGGGTGAAGGTTTCTGTGGTTCCCTTTCCATTTTATATCAACATACTGTTGACATTGGACTGAATAGCACGTAATTAGTAACTGAAGACGGCCATAGCCGTGAAAAATTTTTGAAAAAAAGATAAATAGTACCCTATTCTTTGATTTTTCAAAATCAAAATAATTTGAACCTATTTCGAACATAACGTGGGTAAAGGTTTCTGTCGTTTCCCTTACCATCTAATAATAACAGATTTGAATGTTAATATTGGACTGAATAGCACGTAATAAATAACAGAGAACGGCCACAGCCGAAAAAATTTTGATGTAAAATAGTAGTCTTTTTTGAATATTCAGATGTTTTCAAATCAATAAATGTCAAAGAAATTTCCATCTTTCAAAAGTTTTGAAAAAGCCACGACTGTTGTGGCGAAACGTCAACATTTTAATAAATTTTGAGATTCACCAAGCCTGTTATTGCTAATAATTATCAAAAATTCATATATATATATATATATTTATATATATATATATATATATATATATATATATATATATATATATATATATACAGGGTGTCCCACCGGGACATATGGGTATATGGAAAACTACACATAGAAAAATTTTGAAAATTTGACAGTATACTAATGTCGATAGGGGCAACTCGACTAAAATATTTTCAAGATTGGGGCACTTCAGGTTATACCGGAAGTAGATACCAACTTGCTTATTTCAAATAGGATACCATATATATTAATACGTTTTTGGATTCTACGTACAATTCTAGGCAGATTTTATGTATTATGTCCTATATCTAAGTCTCAACGTTTTTGACATATTTAGGTTTTTATGTCAAAAATCACGATTGTAAGCCCTGACATAATTATCAATTGTTCCTATGAGGAAGCCCTTATTACTGACTTTAGTTTGGACCTCTTGTTGAAAAAGACCTACTCTATTAGATTTTGTATAATATTTGGATAACTAGTCATACAGGGTCTGCAAAAAATAAAATCTAAAATGAGATTGGGAAAACTGTCCAAAATCAATTTTTTCAAATGGAAACCCTCCACTTTTATTATTTTGTAGTATTTAGCATCAAAAATGAAGGTAACTTTGTATGAAGTTATCTGTACCTAAAATTGTTAGTTTTCGAAATATTGCCTATTTAATATTTTTATATGACGATTATGCCACGATCAAGTTACTCTTAGTTGGCTCTGACGTTGGCATCATGAAACAATCAAACTAAATAAATTTTTGAGCTGTCACTGTCACACGTCATTTGAAAATTATCAATAATCATGCCGGGGCGCTTAAATTATACGTACGAAGATTATTTAAACTTATTTATTATTTATGGACAATGTTATAAAGCGTTATCAAGGACATGTGAGAAATTTGCCATCCGATATCCGCAAAAACAAAAGGCACCGGAAAAGGCTGTAAAGCAACTTATAAAAAATTTCAAGAACTTTGGATCCGTCAAGGCAGTAGTGCTCAGAAATAAACCTGATGAGAATACTGAAATTGCCATCTTGGGATATTTCGCCGCATATCCAACATTGTACGTAAGAGAAGCTGCATTAGAGTCAGGGTTCTCCAAGTCAACAGTTCATATAATATTACGCGAACACAAATGTAAACCATACTTATTTTCTAAAGTCCAATATCTAAAAGAAACTGATTTTCCAAGACGAGTGGCATTCTGTGAATTTATCTTAACTTGGGCAAAAGGAAACCCTTTTTTTTTGTACAATATCATTTGGATAGGCGAAGCTAAATTTACCAATAATGGTGCCTTTAATCGACTCAATTCTCATTACTGGAGTGACTCAAATTTACATGTTTCGAGAACAAAATTTTCAAGAGTCCTGGCACTTTAACGTTTATTGTGCAATTAGAAATAATGGCGTCGTGGAACTACGTTTTTACCAAGAAAATTTAAATGGTAAGTTGAACGTTTGTGATTCATCTTAGATAGAAGATGTGTTTATTATCTTATAAGTCAAGGCTACCTGAACATTTTATATAATTTAGAAACAGAGTATTTAGATAATTTGCCGCTCGCTATTAACAGAAACCTGTTTTATCAACATGATGGTGCACTCATGTTGATAAAATGACTCCACAAGTACCTCATCGATAATTTTTAACAAAATGTTTTTGATGATCGATAGATTGCAAACAATGGTCCTTTCTTTGGGCACCGCGCTCCTCAGACCTTGCAGTGCTCGATTGGTATCGGAAAAAGAAGTCTTGATAAATGGTCATGGTTTTTATTGTTCGACTGGACTTTCCTCAGTCCAAAGTTCTTGAAATTTTTTATAAGTTGCTTTACAGCCTTTCCCGATGCCTTTTGTTTTTGCGGATATCGGATGGCAAATTTCTCACATGTTCTTGATAACGCTTTAGAACATTGTCCATAAATAATAAATAAGTTTAAATAATCTTCGTACGTATAATTTAAGCGCCCGGCATGATTATTAATAATTTTCAAATGACGTGTGACAGTGACAGCTCAAAAATTTATTCAGTTTGATAGTTTCATGATGCCAACGTCAGAGCCAACTAAGAGTAACTTGATCGTGGCATAATCGTCATATAAAAATATTAAATTGGCAATACTGATCTTTAAATATGATATAATCATGTTTCACCAAGTGATAAGCGAAACTTCAATATCAGTTAAATTGGCAATATTTCGAAAACTAACAATTTTAGGTATAGATAACCTCATACAAATTTACCTTCATTTTTGATTATAAATACTACAGAACAATAAAAATGGGGGGTTTCCATTTGAAAAAATTGATTTTGGACAGTTTTCCCAATCTCATTTTAGATTTTATTTTTTGCAGACCCTGTATGACTAGTTATCCAAATATTATACAAAATCTATTAGAGTAGGTCTTTTTCAACAAGAAGTCCAAATTAAAGTTAGTAATAAGGGCTTCCTTATAGGAACAATTGATAATTATATCAGCGATTATAATCGTGATTTTTGACATAAAAACCTAAATATGTCAAAAACGATTAGACTTAGGTATAGGACATAATACATAAAATCTGCCTAGAATTGTACGTAGAATCTAAAAACTTATTAATATATAGGGTATCCTATTTGAAATAAGCAAGTTGGTATCTACTTCCGGTATAACCGGAAATGCCACAATCTTGAAAATATTTTAGTCGAGTTGCCCCTATCGACATTAGTATACTGTCAAATTTTCAAAATTTTTCTATGTGTAGTTTTCCATATACAGATCGCGTTCTTTCCCGGTGGGACTCCCTATATATATATATATATATATATATATATATATATATATATATATATATATATATATATATATATATATATATATATATATATATATATATATATACTCTATATATATATATAGTGGACAAGGAAAATTGTTCAATAATTCCAAATAATCCAACAATCGTTCAGGG
>JARQZK010002985.1:247500-282500 GCA_030704885.1 Cynegetis impunctata
AATGCAGTTCTCTACAAAAGCTACCCTGCCCATGGTGCTGGTGATACTACCACGAGTGTCAAAAAACATTATTTGTAGATAGGTGTCGATGCCCTTAAGTAGCGCAAATCATAGGCATAATCATACGGATGCCAAATCTTCTTTCATTATCGAAGCAGCTGTTCGACAGCTCTTAATCATGTGAAACTCTATAGTTCAGAAGTCAAACACTATTGCCTCATGTTTCCAAAAGGCATTATGAATATCTGAAATTCCGCTTCCAGATTAAAGAAAAAAAGGCTTGTAATGCAAAAAACCTTCAGTCAAAAGAAATTCAACACCTGAAGAAATGATTCATGCATATAGTCATATAATAAAAAAGTGCACATGTCAGAAGTGAAACTTCTTTGGCAAACTAATTTTTAAATCTCGTTTATTTGCATACTAATGTAAAGCTTCAGATTTTCGAAAGGGAAAAAGGAAGATATTTTAGGAATTCAATTGTAATTAGAATAATAAAAGTGTCGTAAATTAATACAAATTGATTGTTGGATAACCATCAGACTCGTTTTCCGCCTAATCGCGTCGAACCGTCTTCAATTTCGAAAGCTGAACCGGTGTCGCGAAATCGCGACCACCGTTCTCGCTTCGATAAGAACGCATCCAAGATGAAAATTTCGTCGTCTGATCGTTGAGTACGAGAAGAACGCGAAACACACGATGGCGATCACTTTCTTGAGCACGCAGTAACACTATCTCCCTTTCTCTCTCACTCTCTCTCCCTCCTCTCGCTCAATGGCTATGTGCTTCATGATACTTTCGCCCTTTTTCACTATTTCACTCTCTCACAATCGGTCTCAATCGCTCTCCCTCTTCTTGGACAGAAACGTCCCACATCCGTTTCATCGGTAAGAGTTTTACCCTCATGCGCGCAAAGAAGTTTCACTCCAAAAACGCATTGCATATGAACTGGTGTAACGCCCACAATAGAAATCGATGACATTTAGCGAATTCTTGATAGCATGAATATCGTTGAAAGAACTCCCGAATATCATCTTCAACTCTAAAGAAACCCATAATTGTGTTGAGTAATGGATTTCTATCCCAATCACAGTTTCCATCAATACCTACCTTCATTATTATGAAGTCGAAGCTCGTGACTTTTGCGGAAGAATAAACGTTATTTTCACCTTCATAAGTGAATTTATTGCATCGATATTTTATCAACACTGTTCGTACGAATAGAATTAGTCTGAGTTAACATTGATGATATAAGATATAATGTAGTGAATGGTATTCACTATATGGAATGTTAATAGGATGAAGATTATAATAGAATTGAGGAATAGAACAAAAAATCTGTTAAAATTCAAATTTTACACACTCACGTTATTTCAAAAAAGATATTAGGTATCCTGGAGCGTTCGGTAATTTTTAAAGTTCATTAAAAATATATACCTCTAGTGAAGAAACAACTAGAACTCTCAATGTATGTAATTTATCCAGATTTTTCAGTTTCAAATCAAAAGTACTTAAATACTAATAAAATTTCACTCAAATGTAACAATTTTTTTTTTCTTTATCGAATAAAATTATATTCTTGAATGAATTATGAATTATACGCAAATATCCATGAGCAATTCTAATACACAAATGATGAAGTAATTTGATAAGTCCGTTGTAAAATTAATAATATGAAAAATTTTCCGTTTATTGTTTCTAATAACAATAAGGTTAATCCGTTATTCTAATTTCATAATTTAATGAACTAATAAAAATATTAGAGGTCATAATCATATGATTAATAACACATTAAATCCCTTAAAGAGTACATCAAAAAGTTTTTATGTGAAGATATTTATAGCCAATTCATTAACTTTTTGAAAATTCATTACTATAAAGTTACGAATGTTGAAAGATTTAATACATTTCTGTTATTGCTGAAACCAAACAGATATGCTCTGTCTTCCGATATTGGTGAGTAATTAAATTATTATGCTGCAGAACTGTCGTTCTGATTGAGAATTTTTAGACAATAACATACGTCCATTAAGCTGGCATTGTCAACATAGCGGAGTCAAATTTGGTATAGTTGAGAATTTGTTGCTATTTTGTTGCTAATTAGTTACAGCAAAATTGATTTTGTTGCTCCAGCCGTTTGGGAAAAAAATGAGACAATGCCAGCTTTTGGGTAAGCTGGCATTGTCACATAAATTTTTGGCACATACAGTAGAAATAACTGATTCTAAATTTGTTGCTTATTAGTTGCTAATTAGTTACAGCAAAATTGATTTTGTTACTCCAGCTGTTTGGGAAAAAAATGAGACAATGCCAGATTTTGATTAAGCTGACATTGTCACATAAATTTTTGGCACATACAGTAGAAATGACTGATTCTAAATTCGTTGCTAATTAGTTGCTAATTAGTTACAGCAAAATTGATTTTGTTGCTCCAACCGTTTGGGAAAAAAATGAGACAATGCCAGCTTTTGATTAAGCTGGCATTGTCATATCAATTTTTGACCCGCACAGTAAAAATAACTGATTCTAAATTTGTTGCTAAGTAGTTGCTAATTAGTTACAGCAAAATTGATTTTGTTGCTCCAGCCGTTCGGGAGAAAAATGAGACAATGCCAGCTTATGATTAAGTTGGCATTGTCACATCAATTTTTGGCACAGACAGTGAAAATAACTGATTCTAAATTTGTTGCTAATTATTTGCTAATTAGTTACAGCAAAACTGGTTTTGTTGCTCCAGCCATTCGAAGAAAAAAACACGACAATGCCAGCTTATGATTAAGTTGGCATTGTCACATCAATTTTAGGCACAGATAGTGGAAAAAACTGATTCTAAATTTGTTGCTAATTAGTTGCTAATTAGTTACAGCAAAATTTATTTTGTTGCTCCAGCCATTCGAAGAAAAAAACACGACAATGCCAGCTTATGATTAAGTTGGCATTGTCACATCAATTTTTGGCACAGACAGTGGAAATAACTGATTCTAAATTTGTTGCTTATAAGTTGCTAATTAGTTAGTTTTTAAACATTTTTCGTTTCCTTGAGTAACTGTACAATTGAAAATAACGTCATCATCGACGGTAGTGAATTTAACTTTGAATTCACTCGTACAGCGACATGCACCTAAGAAGATTTAAAATTATTAGATATCATTAACTACGATTTCACTGTTGAAATTAGCTTTGTTATACACTTCAAGAGAGAAATTGAATATATATCATATCATTACCTTTCATAGATCCATTGGTTTTATCCAAAGTCACGTAATGTTGTTCGAAATTATAACCACATTTGCGACGTGTCGTCTCCCATATTTTGTTGGTGATCAAATCTTTCCATTTTCCTGGTTGAAGAACATTTCTCTGATACACTTGTCTTTTACCGTGTCGGCGATGAAAGGTTTTTTCAATAATTAGTTCTTCAAATTCATCACGATTCACCGTAAAAGTAAAATGAGACACTTCGAGATTCTGGATTGATCGGAAATATTATTTTCATTAGAAAAATTTCTTGTCGAATTTTCAGTGTCGTTCAATACTTCAGAATCGATACTTGAATCTTTCCGATGGGATGGTATTAACTCTGATATGGTATATTATAACGATCACAGGTAAGAAATGAGTGAATGCTTTCGGGCTTTATGATATTATTCAACTCATTTGCAATTTTCGTCCAAATGGGATTATTTTTTGAGACAATTCGGTTATCGTCATTAAAAATCAAACTCTTATTAATTTTGGGAACTTGCTTTAGCTCCTCCAAATTCACAGTAGATGGTCTTCCGCGCTTGAGTCCCATATCAGATAATTGCATGAAATATTTTAATATTAAAATCAATTAATGCACGACCCTCACCGTACGTTTTTATTGGTTATGAATAAAACCCATGTGATTGCTGCCGCGCGGCAAGCCGAGCATTCTAGCCAACATAAGAATTTTTAATGAAAGAGGGCACCACTCGTTAAATCTAAATTCATTTGATACATAAAGTAACTTATTGATGAAGTAGGTTGGTAAAAATTCAATAACAGAAAAGTTGATGAAGTTAAAATGGCTATTGCAATTTTTGAATATTCAAGTTTATTATCAGTAGCAATACTATAAGTACTTCAAAATAATCAGATTATACATCGATAACTTGTTGCATAATTACAAAGAGTGTCAGTTTGACAGTCTAGATAATCTGACCGCGAAGCGGGAGGATTTTTCTGTCAAACTGACACGATTTGTAATTATGCAGGAAGTTTGAGATGTATAACCGTATTTATATTGAAGTACGTATTGTATTTGATACGATTATTTATTGAGTAATTTAAGTAAAATCTCCGAATCGACTCATTTTTGTTATGTTAGTTATTGACAAACGTCAAAATTTGACGGTCCTGTTAGTTTCCGATTGGTAGAGATGAAGAATTAATTTATTAACTATGAACGAAAACTTAAAGCTGTGTGATTCAATACTCATTGCTAGGAACTTATTCTTGATCATTTAGTAAATGTTTTCTTGATATCTATCAGAATTTCAATAATTTTTATCCTGAGTTAATATGATTTGAATTTTGTTCACATACATGGCAGTAGCATTGAAATAGCTTTTATCTCAAAATGAAAGCTTCTTATTTGATATTTTATGATATTATTCAGCTACAGCGTTCAAATATTAATTGCCGAATATTATTTTTAGCTTCCGAATCTTCCGTCTCTAGTTCTCTAGTTTCCATATTTTGAAAATTTTTTGAATTGTTGAGTTTTTTTCATTTAAGCTATTCAAAACGTGAGCAATTAATTAGCGACAAATTTAAAATCAGTAATTTCTACTGTCTGTGCCTAAAATTGATGTGACAATGCCAACTTGATCATAAGCTGGCATTGTCGTGTTTTTTCCTTCGAATGGCTGAAGCAACAAAATCAATTTTGCTGCAACTAATTAGCAACTAATTAGCAATAAATTTAGAATCAGTTATTTTTACTATGCGGGCCAAAAATTGATGTGACAATGCCAACTTAATCATAAGCTGGCACTATCTCGTTTTTTTCCCAAACGGTTGGAGCAACAAAATCAATTTTGCTGTAACTAATTAGCAACTAATTAGCCACAAATTCAGAATCAGTTATTTCTACTGTATGTGCCAAAAATTTATGTGACAATGCCAGCTAAATCAAAAGCTGGCATTGTCTCATTTTTTTCCCAAACGGCTGGAGCAACAAAATCAATTTTGCTGTAACTAATTAGCAACAAATTTAGAATCAGTTATTTCTACTGTATGTGCCAAAAATTTATGTGACAATGCCAGCTTACCCAAAAGCTGACATTGTCTCATTTTTTTCCCAAACAGCTGGAGCAACAAAACCAATTTTGCTGTAACTAATTAGCAACAAAATTGCAACAAATTCTCAACTATACTAAATTTGATTCCGCTATGTTGCCAGCTTAATGGACGTCAATAACATAGTTTCCCTAAATTTCCTACATGAACTTAACCAGGTGCTGAAAAAAACAAATTAATTTCGATTAATTGAAAATACCCATACATTCATTCCAGAATGAATAAATATATATATATATATATATATATATATATATATATATATATATATTTATATATATATATATATATATATATATATATATATATATATATATATATATATATATATATATATATATATATATATATATATATATATATATATATATATATATATATATATATATATATATATATATATATATATATATATATATATATATATATATATATATATATATATATATATATATATATATACAGGGTCCTGCAACAGTGGCGCGGTGTTCCATATCTCTATTTTGGAAACAGATAGAAATCTATATTTCTATAATATTACCTTATTGGTCGAGCTCGACAAAATAAAAATATTGTTGGTCACACAGGGTGTTCAATTTCTTCTGGACGAATATCAACTATGTTTTTTCAAATGGCAACCTATATTTTTTGTCGCCTTTTCGGTTTCTACATAGAAAATAAAAGATATTTTGTATGAATCTTCATTTCGAAAATATTTACGGTTTTCGAGATTTTTTGCATTTTTGATTTTTTTTTTCAATTTTGGTCACTCAGAATATTTGAAATTATGAAGGTATGCCAAGTCCAATTGAAATTCATTTTAGGTCTAATATTCTACGTTGGTAAATCTCTCAAACGATATATCTGAAATCAACCTGCGATATACAGGGTATGAAAAATCGCTTGCCACATATTCTAAATAAAAATGTAAAGAATCTTCCTTATTTCAAATGGAACACCCTGTATATTATAGATCCAGAAGAAGCGCTAAGAAAAGCTCTATAAATTTCATGAAGTATTCCCTATGGTTAAGTTTACTAGTTTTCCTTAAAACAGCGAAAAATGGCAAATATTCAAATTTCTTCGCTATTATCTCAATGAACGACTTTTTCCAAAAATAACCTGTTGGTAGATAAACAAGTTGTGAATTACACCACAAAATATTCATTGTATATTCAAAATAATTTCAATAATCTCCAAATTTGAGCCATATTCTTTCGATTTAAAACACCCTTTCAGCGAATAAAATATTTATTGGAAATCGGGTAGTCTGGCAAATGACAGATCAAAATATTTGCCTTCAAATAAGTATTCAAATCTTAAGTGATTCGTTAAGTTGAACTTTCGATATAATTAAACAACATTTAGATGAAATCATATCGAAAGTTGTACTTAACGAATCACTAAAGATTTCAATACATATTTTAAGGCAAATATTTTGATCTGTCATTTGCCAGACTACCCGATTTCCAATAAATATTTTATTCGCTGAAAGGGTGTTTTAAATCGAAAGAATAAGGCTCAAATTTGGAGAATATTGAAATTATTTTGAATATACAATGAATATTTTGTGGTGTAATTCACAACTTGTTTATCTACCAACAGGTTATTTTTGGAAAAAGTCGTTCATTGAGATTATAGCGAAGAAATTTGAATATTTGCCATTTTACGCTGTTTTAAGAAAAACTAGTAAACTTAACCATAGGGAATACTTCATGACATTTGTAGAGCTTTTATTAACGCTTCTTCTGGAACTATAATATACAGGGTGTTCCATTTGAAATAAGGAAGATTCTGTACATTTTTATTTACAATATTTGGCAAGCGATTTTTCATACCCTGTATATCGCAGGTTGATTTCAGATATGTCGTTTGAGAGATTTACCAATGTAAAATATTTGACCAAAAATAAATTTCAATTGGACTTGGCACAACTTCATAATTTCAAATATTTTGAGTGACCAAAATTGAAAAAAAAAATCAAAAATGCAAAAAATCTCGAAAACCGTAAATATTTTCGAAATGAGGATAAATACAAAGTATCTTTTATTTTCTATGTAGAAACTGAAAAGGCGACAAAAAATATAGGTTGCCATTTGAAAAAACATAGTTGATATCCGTCCAGAAGAAATTGAACACCCTGTGTGACCGACAATATTTTTATTTCGTCGAGCACGAGCAATACGGTAATATTATAGAAATGTAAATTTCTATCTGTTTCCCAAATAGAGATATGGAGCACCGCGCCACTGTTGCAGGACCCTGTATATTAATATATATATATATATATATATATATATATATATATATATATAAATATATATATATATATATATATATATATAATCTCTTGATAATTATTAGCAATAACAGGCTGGTTGAATCTTAAAAAACTCGATTTTATTAAAAAGTTGACGTTTCACTACGACAATTGTAGTTTATCAAAACTTTTGAAAAAATTTAAATTCCCTTGACATTCATTGATTTGAAAAAATTTGAATAGACAAAGACTGCTTTGTCTCGCTAAAATTTTTTTCCGAATGTGGTTGTTCTTTGTTATTTATTACGTGCTATTCAGTCTAATATCAACATTCAAAATTGTTATCATTAGATGGCAAGGGAAACCACAGAAACCTTTACCTACGTAATGTTCGAAAATAAAAATAATAGGGTATTATTTATCTAACAACAAAGAAATTAGTCGCAGGAAAATATTAAAAAAGTAGAGCAGAATTATCGGTATAGAACGTTTATATGGAAGCAGCCGTTGACACGTGTTTCGGACTCTTTGGTCCTCATCAGAACGGCGTAGCAAAGCATTGGATTGAAAATTTGGAGATGAAAATAGTACAACAAATAAAAACCTCTGCCACGGAAGACAATCACACACGGACTATTGTTTGAACTCTCCGGTTTGGGAGATTTGGTCAAACTCTGCCACGGAGGCGATTAATGCCATCCGCGAGATCTCAGAACGAGTAAATAAACAATAATAAAGAAATTAGTCGCGGGAAAATATTAAATAAGTAGAGCAAAATTATCGGTATAGCCCGTTTATATGGAAGTAGCCGTTTTTAATGAAATTTTTCTTTAGAATTTCAAATCTTTTAAAAAAGGTACTCACAATCTAGAACAATGTTTAAAACTCTCAGCTTAAGTTTGGGATCATTGCCATATTTTCAGCTTGCAATATTTAATTATTTATTCGAATTGTTGTTGCCTGTGATCTATTTTTAATCTCTTGATAATTATTGGCAATAACAGGCTGGTTGAATCTTAAAAAACTCGATTTTATTAAAAAGTTGACGTTTCACTACGACATTTGTAGTTTATCAAAACTTTTGAAAAAATTGAAATCCCCTTGACATTCATTGATTTGAAACAATTTGAATAGACAAAGACTGCTTTGTCTCGCTAAAATTTTTTTTCCGAATGTGGTTGTTCTTTGTTATTTATTACGTGCTATTCAGTCTAATATCAACATTCAAAATTGTTATCATTAGATGGCAAGGGAAACCACAGAAACCTTTACCTACGTAATGTACGAAAATAAAAATAATAGGGTATTATTTATCTAACAACAACTTTTTAATAAAATGGAGTTTTTTAAGATTCAACCAGCCTGTTATTGCTAATAATTATCAAGAGATTAAAAATAGATCACAGGCAACAACAATTCGAATAAATATATATATATATATATATATATATATATATATATATATATATATATATATATATATATATTATAAAATAAATCAGAACAGATAGACGTTATTCTCTGACCATTTAGAAACTTGTCCATATAGAACTTAACTGTATACTTATTTATATTTTCGCACCTACTGAATTCAATATATTTTATATATAATATAATAATTATATTTCTAACAATCAGGTTAGGTTGTCAAGAGACATAGAGCTCGTCTTATTCCCTCCGCTTATTTACACACACTTTTGTGCAAGTCTCCTTCAACTAATTCGTCTATCTTGCTTTGTTTCCTTTTATTGTTTCTTGGATCTCACTCCATAGGTCTATTTCTCTTGTTTTGTCCCCAATATGACAATATATATCTATTTCAATTTTAGTGTTTTTATTATTGAAACATCATTTAGTTTAGTTTTTTCCATTTAGTCCATTTTTATTTATATGTTCAGCATGGTTCTTTCCATACTTCACTTATATACCTTAAAATTAAAAATAAATTATAATTGATAATAATTTTCACATGAATTTGTTAAACAAACATGTGTGACACGCCTTTCGAAGTACTTCTTCTTCGTGAGATTCTGACTAAACAATAATATAATTTTACACATAAAACTGTTTACAGAAGCTTCTATGAAATATTTAGTAAATGATATATATCGCATCCATGACCTATTTATGAGGATCTAATTTTTCAATAAGAATCATTTTAAAATATCACTCACAAAAATTTCACCCTGAACAAGTATGTTCCTCATATAATGCAAGTAATGAGAAAATAGTGAAATATACGTTGATTTATGCACTTAATTGTGAATATTTGAATTTAATTACTATTGGTTTTGCATGTTTTTACTGAAAAATTAGATATTTTAAATGAATAAATAAATTGAGAAATTAATAGCAACATAGATGAATGAATGAATGAATAAATAGATAAATTAATGAATAAATGAATGAATAAATGAAAGCATGAATAAATTGATGAATGATTGAATAAATCAATTATTCAGTAGATGAATGAATAGAGAATAAATAGATCAATCAATGAATGAAATCGAGTGAATGAATGAAAAAAAGGTACTCGTAGGCTGTCATGGGGACTGCCGACAGAAGTGAAAACTTGAAACTTTGAAAAATGGCCCGAACAAGTAGGCTTTGGCCAACGCGGCAATAAAACAGAAAGCAAATGCTACAAATTGTTCGCTACATCTGCATTTTTTCCAGTAAGTTTAAAATGGACTATCATATCACATTTTTCATAATTAGGCCAAGCTACAGAGAATCAGAGTGAGCATTTTGTGTGAAAAGTGTAAGAAAAAACCAGCTCCGCCGTTATTTGTAAAATAGTTCCATATGATATAGTGATATGTTTTTCACTCGACTTTATTATTTATAACTTTGGTATTAACAAATTTATGCAAAAAAATTTTTTTTGTTTTTTGCTTTTAAAATTGAAACTACCAGAGTATTCGTGATGGCGTCAATAGACTTATTATAGAAAATGATAAGTCAAAGAAAATGAGAGGTCGGACGACTCGATCAGACCCTTGGTTTAAGAGAAAATCGAAAAGAAACGGCAAAAATGCAGGTTTTTCAAAAATTCATAACTCGGTTGTTTTTTGTGTTGTATCGTAGATCCTACGGTCAGTATTAGTCATAAATATAAACTTTGTTTATGAGAAGAGCAGGAACTGTCCGATGCATAGTTTTTGATCTGTCGCCATTTTTATATTTTACTATGCAATTTTCCAGCAGACCTGAATGCGACAGGTATGGTCCGATTTCAATTTACAAAAAAGATTTTGAAAGCAGAATTCTCATAGTTCAAAACGCTCATCTTGGTTTTACATGAAAACGCTGAGAAATATGTTTAAAATGAAGTTGAAGATGACGAAAACCGGCCGAGAAATTACTGTCATGTTCAAAATGCCGACACTTTCGTTCTCCTTGCCTGCTGCTCTACCCCCACTCTTCAACTACTCTCACGCGTTCGGCCGTTTTTCGTCATGTTCAGATTTATTTTTAACATATTTCTTAGCATTTTTTTTCATGTAAAACCAAGATAAACGTTTTAAACTATGAGAATGCTATTTTCAAAATCTTTTTTGTAAATTGAAATCGGACTTTTCCTGTCGCATTCAGGTCTGCTGGAAAATTCCATAGTCAAATATACAAATGGCCACAGATGAAAAACTATGCATCGGACAGTTCCTGCTCTTCGCATAAACAAAGTTTATATTAATAACTAATACTGACTGTAGGATCTACGATTAAACTCATAAAATAACCGAGATATGAATTTTTGAAAAAACTGCATTTTGGCTGGTTTTTTCCGATTTTTTTCTTAAACTAAGGGTCTGATCGAGTCTTCGACCTCTCATATTCTTTGACTTTTCATTTTCTATAATTAGTCTATTGACACCATCACGATTACTTTGACAGTTTCAATTTTAAAAGCAAAAAACTTAAAAAAACGCGATTTTTTGCATAAAATTGTTAATACCAAAGTTAAAAATAATAAAGTCGAATGAAAAATATATCACTATATCATATAGAACTATTTTACAAACAATGGCGCAGCTGGTTTTCTTCTAACACTTTTTACATGAAAAAATCTCTGTAGCTTGGCCTAAATTATCATACTCCATTGCAAATGTATTTGTAAAAATGAACAAAAACCAATAATAGTTGAGGCTCGTCTTGACTACGTAAATCAAAATTTGACAGCTACCAGTAAACATTCACGTTCTGTTTTATCGTCGCGTCGTCCAAAGCCTACTGGTTCAAAGTATGCGTTTCTAAGTCTACATATAAAAAATCTAGGAGCTCTGCATTTCAAAGGTGACTCCACAAAAGTGTGCTACATTTTCAAAATGGTAATTGCAAATTCTATTGAAATAGGCAGAAATATACAGGTTGTCTCATTCAAAAAATGATTTTTCCGTTGAAAATTATGAATTACTTGAATTCTACGTAAAAAAAGAATTTTTGAAAGGAGAAAATTTACAACTTCTCGAAAACGCCTATTTTAGATAAACATGCTATAACTCTGAAGCGATGATAGATATCGATATGCGGTTTTCGCCATTAAGTTTGTTATAAAAATTGAGCCTCAGACACAGGCATCAGTTGTCATTCATCAAGTATAAAAACAGGACTTTCCCTTTAAAAGTGTCCAATTTGACACACCCTGTATACAGGTCGCTATGCGTCGCCAGTCAAACGCCACAAGCATTGAGTTTTGCACGTATCAAAAATTGCTCAATGCGACTGAAGAGGTTCTCAGTTAAAAAATCAATGAATTTGTTAATCAATAAATGAAGAAATCGATAAATGAATAATTGAAAAGATTTTTCTTCTTGAATGAGGCATAATTCCTCCATATCATTAATTTCATATATTGAATACGTACTTACATTTTTAATAATTGCAGTTCGCCGTCTTGGCTCTACCTTTGTCCAATGCTTATCGAGGTCGTGGTAAGTAAAATGCTATTTTCAGTTTATATACTTCAGAAGTTTTATTAATTTATTCATTATTGTATCTAATCATGCAAATACATGAATTATTTTTTGTTTGCAATCAGCAAATCTCAAATCGTGCATAATTATATAAAATGCTGTTCTTTCAAGACAAATTAATAACCTGTCCATTTTTTACTGTAGCTACTTGAAGGTTATTGATGATAAAGTTTTAAATTTTTTCACTAATTAGTAGATTCTACAGTTGAAAAATTCTAGTATTCTAAATTTCTTCGATTTTATCTATTATATTTTTCGAATTATTTCAATTGTCCTTGGGAAAAAGTATTTCTTTATTATTTAAAATAAGAATAATTCTTTGTTTGCAATCAATTAATATCAAATCGGGCAATATTATTTAAATGGCTACTTTCAGTTTTTCAAGACGAATGAAAAACCTGTCAATTTGATATTGTAGCTATTATGTCTTCCAACTTAATTAGATACTCATTGCTTTCGAGAAATCGTACATAATGCAAATATGTAGAGGAATATTTTTTGTTTACAATCAATAAGTCTCAAATCGGGAAGAATTATATAATATGCCATGTTTTTCAAAACAAATGAATAGTTTGTTAATTTGATATTGTAGTTACTCAAAGGAGATAAATATAATGTTTTAATATTTTTTTCTCATTATTGAATTCAACAGTTGAAAAGTTCTAGTATACAAAATTCCTCTGGTTCAACTTATTCCTTTTTTGTCCACATTAATTCATATTTATCTTCCGTGGAAAATAATGTTGCCAGAGAAGGGTAATTAAATTATAATTAATAAACAATTCTCACAAATATTTGATTGATAATACATGACCGACGTTTCAAATAATGGTAAACTTCTACAGATATTATCAAGGATCTTATGTAAAATATTCAGGAAATTAAAACCAAGCTGCTACCTGGAATTGTTGAGCAAGTTCAATAAGTTGCTACTTGTGAGTTCTAGAAGATTTAGGTCCGTTAAACATGTAGTGTTAATCCCAATGATTATACATTTCTTAGATCTGACAATGGATTAATTCAACAACGAACACAGTTTTTTAATTAATCAGAAAACAACACTTACTGTTAGGATCTTTGATCCCTTCCAACATGAATTGCAGATTTCATAAGCATAATTCTTTGACTTGTTAATTCAACTGTCTCTAAAATTGACTCCGGCATCAAGAAATTTATTATTGAAATAATCCCTATGAACAATAATATTATGAACCTGAAATGAAAGAAAATATGATGCACAGGAACTTGTTCAAAAAATCGATTTCTCTTGTTTATTCTGTCACAAAATAAAAGCGAAATATTGCGTTTTAACTCATATTGGAACCCCAAGTACAAAAATCACTTCTTTTACGACACATGTATAACGTACCTTGTCTTCGATCTCTAGCTTCCTATTATATAACTTCGTCAAATCTCAATAATTTTCAGTTGCTCTTTCCCCGAAAATAATATATATTGCACTATATGGTTTTTGTATCCATTTCTAATCTCCTTGGCTTCTATTTTCAAAAAATTGTTGGTATCTGATATACATATGCACATATATATATATATATATATATATATATATATATATATATATATATATATATATATATATATATATATATATATATATTTATATATATATATATATATATATATATATATATATATATATATATATATATATATATATTATATATATATATATATATATATATACATATATAATATATATATAAATATAAAAATATATATATATATATATATATATATATATATATATATATATATATATATATATATAATAAAGAGGAAATTTATCGCGGGGAAATAGTATATAAAACAAGCACAATTATCGGTCTAGCCCGCATATGTTGATGTAGTCGTTGACACGTGTTTCGGACTCTTTGATTAACTGATGATCCTTTTTCTAGACGAGAAATGTCATCGGAAAAAACATCATCTCGAACAATACGAACAATCACTAAAAGAGTCTTAAATCTATCGAGCGAACATGAATTTCCGTCGGTAGGAATATTCAAGGGACAAAAAATTTTCGAGGTGAAATTTTAGAAACAAAGGTTAAACAATAAACAATAATTCGCTGAACTTTCTCCAGAGAAGAAAATTTATTAAGCAACAATATGACAATATTAACATCCACGTCGACAGTTAGCGTACAACGTCGCTCTTCGGATAATGCTTCTTCACAATCAGGATTGGAATCTGTAGAACTAGGTATTAATGGAGAAGATAGCCAAAAGGGCCCCGCCCACCATAAAGAATTAATAAGAAGCTCTGAAGGCAAACCACCTTTCGATGCAAGGTCAGCTGGGTTTTCTCTACCAGCCACATGATGCCAATGAGCAGGATTCACTTGCTCCTGAATGTGAGCCACACGATTACCAACAAATGTAGACCAACGATAAGGAGGAGATCTGATCAAGTCCAAACAAACTTTAGAATCGGACCAGGCGAAAGTTTTTTCTATCTGAATGTGGTTTTTGTAAGTGGAAAAAACGAATGTTAGGAGATCTGCTAGTAAATCTGCTGCACATAATTCCAATCGGGGAATTGATACTCGTTTGAGAGGGGATACTCTTGATTTTGCAGAAATAATAAAAACGTTGAAACGACTTATGGATGAGGATCAAAGAGTCCGAAACACGTGTCAACGGCTGCTTCGACATATGCGGACTAGACCGATAATTTTGCTTGTTTTATATATATAGGTACATATATATATATATATATATATATATATATATATATATATATATATATATATATATATATATATATATATATATATATATATATATATATAAATACAGGGTGATCGTGAGCTTCAAAATCGGTAAATATTTTTTGCCATTACAGATATCGATACTAGAAAAAGTCACACAATTAGATTTTAAACAAATTTCACTCACAATGGATTGGTAATCGATGGATTTCTAACCTTCAGAATAGTCGAGAAGCGCATAATTGCATATTTCATAGTTTCACGGCTAGTAAATTTCACTTTACCTGCTAGCTGTCAGTTTACCTTCTAGCATAGAAATAGATCAGAATTAACTCGATATTCATTCAATATAGGAAGAATGGAAAAACTATTTGAAATTATAAATATTTATAGTAACGTTCGAATTATGATTACTATTGTCAGTCAAAGCAATAACTTTTTGAATTAAATTGGCATTCACTTGGTGAAAGTTCATATTCATAACTTTATAAAGAAATAAAAAAACTAACTTTTACCTACATACATATGGATATATAAATATATATCTTATATATAAAACTCTCGTGTCACAAAGTTACCTTACTGCTCCGAAACGGCTTTACTGATTTTTACCAAATTTTATATGCATATTCAGTAGGTCTGAGAATCGGCTACTATCTATTTTTCATACCCCTAAGTGATAAGGGTTGTTCACCCTCAACATTTTTTTTTAATTTTTGGACAAAATTTCTTATTTTTATTATTATGATGTTGCATTGAAAATACAAACAACCCTAAATTTTTACCCTTTTATCATCAACAGCTATTTTTTAATAACTATTTTAGTAATTTAATCATTTTTCATCCCGCTCGATAATTTATCGTCTTCTTTGTAAATGTTTTTCACTCTATTTCGATTAAAATTTCCCTGAGCTTATGGCAAATCTAAAATCTGATATATAAAATTGTCAGATAGACTGATAGATAGATATAATGATATAGATAGATAACTATCTAGATAGATAGATAGTTTGTTAGATAGATAGAGATACATCGGCAGATAAATGAATAGATAGAAAGATAGATAGATAAAAATAATTTATATGGCAGAACAACGTTTGCCGGGTCAGATAGATTGATAGATAGATATGTAGATAGACAGATAGATAGAATGATAGATAAAAAGATAGATAACTATCTAGATAGATAGAAAGATAGAGATAGATAACTAGATAGATAGACATAAATACATCGGCAGATAGATGAATAGATAGAAATATAAATAGATAGTTAGATATGTTTATATACATCGGCCGATAGATGAATAGATAGATAAAAATAATTTATATGGCAAAACAACGTTTGCCGGGTCAGCTAGTATATATATATAAATATATATATATATATATATATATATATATATATATATATATATATATATATATATATATATATATATATATATATAAATATATATATATATATATATATATATATATATATATATATATAAATATATAACGAATTGAGTTAGAGGGTTGGAAATTCTTGTGTGGATCGGAAAGGAAAACTCATTGGCGCAATGAACATTTTTCCTTTACCGCCGATATTTATGAGTAGTGATTATTTGTTTTTTCGTGTTGTTTGAGGACTTCCACATCTCATCCAGATTGAGTACGAGGAGGGAAATTCCTGAAGGGGATTGACTAGAAATAAGGGTTGTACACTGTAGTGATTTGAACAATTTTTGAGTTAGCAGGTTGACATTTGATATGGGATTGTATGATATGATAGATTTATATTGCGGTCACAATTTTTATGTTGAAATTTCATGTGTTCTTGATTTGCGGTCATTGTTCATCTCTACAGCCATTTTAATTTCAGTTAGAACGCTGAAAATTTGTATGTGAGTCTGATTGATGTTAGGGAGATGATATTTAAATGTGAAAATTTCATAGGTTTTTTCAGGGTTTTAAACTTGCATCTCTTCATCCCCTGCTATTTTGAGAATTTGTACGTAAAGAAGAAAACATACGACTCTAATGACTTAATCCAACTGTTTTGGATTTTTCAAATTTTGCGAATGTCAATTAAATATAAGAATTCATTCATACACAATAACTATCTGATGGATACTTTAATTCCGGAAAATATTCATTACATTAAAATAAATATTTAGAAAATGGAATAATGATATTTTCGGAAAGAAACAATTCATTTTATTTCGATGAATAATTCCAAAAAACACAAATTATTTGAAAAAGTTAATTTAATTTCACTTCAGATGCAGCTATTGCGGCCGACGTAAAAGAAATCAGTGAGAAAATAGACGATATCATTGGTGATGACTATGGTGAGCCTCATTTTTATTAACTCAACTATATGAATAATAAGAATTTACATTTCTGAATTGCATTATTATCAAATTCAATACACATTTGAATTTCTTTTCCTTATGTTTCCGAAAACTAGTTCTTGGTAAATTTATAAGTTGAAATTTTTTTGAGTAGTTATCGTTGGATACATTGAATCGACAAATAATGAGTTATCTTACTAACATATATGTGTTTTTATTAATCACAAAAAATTTTTTGCACAAATTTCGAAAATTCTATGATTTCGATTTAATATATGAAAATATCTGTAGTTCAAGCAGATTACAAGCAAACATCCATGTTTCTAATCATGTGTGAAATCACTTAAATGTATTCACATTATTAAAATCTGAAATTAAATTTATTTCATTGTATTTGAATGTTAACTCATTTTGAGAGTTGTGAACTACCGTGAACTTCATTATTATGTCTTCAATCGGAATGAACTTTGTCAAATTTTGAATCATTTGACAAACTGTTGCTTTTCACATGCACAATTAATTTAAATTGTTTGTAGGGAAGGAGAGTTTCCTGAAAGGTATTAAAGATGCAATCATCAGTAAGTCTATCACTGCATTTAACAAACATAGATTTTCTATTAAATTATATCATTACAGAAGGGCACGCAGAAGGAGGCGATACGGCAAGTGAACCTGCCGCTACTCCTCCGGAACCTGCCGCTGCTCCTCCGGAACCTGCCGCTGCTCCTCCGGAAGCTGCAGCTGCCGATGCACCTCCAGCAGCTGCCGATGCAGCTGCTCCTGCTCCCGCACGTGCAAGTCACTGGCAAACACACGGTAAGTAAAACTAAAATATGATATGTGTTTTAATCAAAATTTTACCAGTGTTCTCAAATTAATATAGGTCACATTCTACTGGGGTTGGACTATAAGTGGCCGGCTTGACAATAAAACTGTTTTTTTTTCTCAATCATGTCAATTTTGAATAAAATCGATATTATAATCAATGATCATGACATGTCATTCATAATATGAAGCTTCATTTATTTTTGAGACGATAATATAAATATTATTACCAACCATTCGGTTCAATTCCAAACAAGCGCTTTTATTCATTTAGTAATGAACGTCTGAATATTGAATAGTCGCATTCAAGCTATTCTAATGAAAAATTAAGGTAATTGTCGGAAATGGTTCTAGGAACTCTGGATTCACAGCGAAAAAGCAGTCAAATAGTGTATGTTTTAGCCAATTTCACAAGCGACTGAATTGGCACATATAGTATATATATATATATATATATATATATATATATATATATATATATATATATATATATATATATATATATATATATATATATATATATATAATATTTTATAATAATAAAACAATCATGACTTTTGAGGGGTACTTCAGATGATAAGTCAAGTTTCTTATACTTAAACACTTTGTTAGAAAAGAATTATTCTAATAATCGAACATTCACGGCGTGGTAGTTTCATACACTTTATAGAAAAATATTGATCATATGTGGCAGCTTTGCATGTGCAGACATATATTTGGCTGAATAGTCGATGCATTTTCTAATTAGCTCTATCCCACCAGAAGACAATTATCCAAAATTAGTCAAATTTTAGTACTCTATCATTTTACTTTTTGAAAATTTTTCCGAAGAGTCTATAGTTTTCAGGAAAACGCGATTTAGGTTGCGAATCGCTAAAAGGTTAAACAATCCCTAATTTACGTTAATTACTGCCGCATCTGGACAAGAATCAATAGTAGGAAGATGAAGTTGAAATTCGAGTTTCATACAACATTACTTATATATAATTTTTCGAAACAATTACTCCCAGGATACGCGGTCAAACTGTGATTTACAATTATAGAAAGAGAGCTACTGGAAGCACTTGAGGAAGCAAAAGGGATTTTGGAGTGTGAAAATACAGCCGGGAATGATGCAGTAAGGCTGCAGGACGAAATATATATATATATATATATATATATATATATATATATATATATATATATATATATATATATATATATATATATATATATATATATATATATTATATATATAATATATATATATATATAATATATATATATATAATATATATATATATATATATTATATATATATATATTATATATATATATATATATAATATATATATATATATATGTATATACATATATATATATATATACATATATATGTCTATATATATATATATATCTATATATATATATATATATATATATATATATATATATATATATATATATATATATATATATATATATATATATATATATATATATATATTATATATATATATATATATATATATATATATATATATATATATATATACATATATATATATACATACATTATATATATATATATATATATATATATATATATATATATTTATATATATATATACAGGGTGTTCCTAAATTGAACGTACAAACAAAAAGGGGAGATTTCTTAGGTAACTTTGAGAAAAAAAGTCCTGTAAACATGAGGTCGCAAACGTTTCGTTTTCGAGATACAGCGTGTTGAAGTTTGAATTATTTTCAATTTTTTTTCTCATAGTATCTACATTTCATAAGATATTCAACTGAAATTTGGCATAGATATTACATTTGAGAGTTCTCACCACGTGACATGGCAATTTTGATAACATATCTACAGGGTGATATTTTTTCTGGAACAATGTCACCTGTTTTCCTCAAGATCTTTTTTTTGGTGAGCAACTGTTAATTTGAAAAAATGTAAAAAGAAGCTTTGTTGTTATACTAAACTTTTCGGTTTCTTGTAGTTTTGTCGTATCTGCTACTGATTTCGAGAAAAAAAATTTTGAACGAAATGTCACGTGGTGAGAACTCTCGAATGTAATATCTATGCCAAATTTCAGTTGAATATCTTGTAAAGTGTAGATACTATGAGAAAAAAACTTGGAATAACTCAAACTTCAACACTCTGTATCTAGAAAATTAAACGTTTGCTACCCCATGTTAATGGGACTTTTTTTTCTTAAACTTACTTGAGGAATCTCCCCTTTTCGTTTGTACATTCAATTTTGGAACACCCTATATATATATATATATATATATATATATATATATATATATATATATATATATATATATATATAGGGTCTTTCTTTTAAATGAACAATTAGCCTTATATGGAAATGTAAAACTAATACGCTTATAAAAATTCACAGTCGAAGGTTCTCAGCCATGAACTACTTTTTTAAAATAGTGACAATTTTCTACCACTTCCGGTTATACCGGAAGTAGCTATCAACTTCCTCATTTTAAATGGCAACCCCCATTTTTTATTTGACGTTTAGATTCGTTTTTGAAAATCAATGTCAGTTTATGGAACAATATCTATGGCCCTCTTCAACAGTTCTGGAGATATTTGCATTTTGAAATTATTTTTGAAATTTAAGGGTGGTACTTTGACGCTTCATATCTCAGTGACTATTAGACATAAAACAATGAAATTTCGGGGACATCTTTAAAAAATGCTGGTTATTCAAGTTATCGTCATTTTCTACAATAATTTACGGGGTCTACACAAATTATAAACAATTTTTTCGAAAAAGCTTGGTTTTTTTCAAATGGAATGCCCCTTTTTTATTGCAGATATTAATTGTAAACAAAATTTCATTTCGATTCATATGGCATTATCGTATACCTATAATTGATGGTTTTTAAGTTATTTTAATTTTTCTTAATAAAGTTTGTGTTTGTTGTTGTTTTGATATAAATCATGATTGACATGAAAATTACAATTGATACCTGTCAAACCAAGCGTTATCATTTTGTTGAGTTTTCGGGTTGTTCAATGTGCCATTTCTCATAAGAAGAAGGCCAACCAGGAAAAATGTTACGGTATCCCTCCTGACTTTTTGAGGAGAAAAACTTCCAGAAGTTCAGCTATTTTTCAACACGGCATTCAAATTTTTGGTTGTCCTTCTCCTTGTGAGAAAACGTACATTGAATAAATCTATATGGCATTCTCCATAAATTATTATTCGGTTCAAATAATCTTCATTAGGAAAATTAACCATAATCGAAAACTCAACAGAATGCTAACACTGGATTTGACAGGTATTATTAATTGTAATTTCCATGTTAAACATAATTTATATCAAAACATAACTTAATTGAGAAAAATGAAAATAACTTGAAACCTATCAATTTTAGGTATCAATCGAAATGAAATTTTGTCTACAATTAATATCTGCAGTAAAAAAATGCATTCCATTTGAAAAACCCAAGTTTTTTTGAAAAAACTGAAAAAAAAATTGTTTTTAATTTACGGAGGCCCTGTAAATTATTGTGAAAAATGATTAAAATAACTTTTTTTCAACTCTGAGATATAAAGCGTCAAAGTACCACCCTTAAATGCCAAAAAAAATGCAAATATCTCCAAAACAGTCAAAGAGGGCCTTAGATATTGTTTCATAAACTGACGTTAATTTGCAAGAAGGAATCTCAATGTGGAATAAAAAATAGGGGTTACCATTTAAAATAAAGAAGTTGATAGCTAATTCCGGTATAACCGGAAAAGGTAGAAAACTGCCACTATTTTAAAAAGTAGTTCATGGCTGAGAACCTTCGTATGTAAATTTTTATAATAGTATCATTTTGCTTTTCCATATAAGGGTAATTGTCCCTTTAAAATAAAGATCCTGTATATATATATAATTATATATATATATATATATATATATATATATATATATATATATATATATATATATATATATATATATATATTAAACAAGCAAAATTTTTCGAAGCAGCCGTTGACACGTGTTTTGGACTCTTTGGTCCTCATCAGAACGGCGTAGCCAAGTATGAGATGGAAAACTTGGAAATGAAAACAGCAACAACAAACAAAATCCCTTGCTTCGGAAGACAATCACACATTTGTGGTACATTGTTCGAACTCTCCGGTTTGGGAGATTTGTTCAAATTCTGACTACTGAGGCGATTAATGCCATCCGTGAGATCCCGGACCGTAGAAATAAGCACTAATCTATGCACATTTCATTCCATTTATTTGTAATCAGTAATTACTGTACACGTCAAAATGATCTTCACAAAATTAAATTCGTGAAGTTACAGACATTCCGTCGCACTTTCTTCTCGCTAAGTCTAACCATTTTTTTTCTTATATCTGCTTTTCTTGGCACATCAATGAATATTTTATTTGGAGTAGTTTTTGATGTGTACGTACATAGAGGTACTGCACACCAACGATACTTTTTTCGTTCCAAAACAACAAATCAGTACTCCACGAAACAAAACTTGCCAACTTTCATGAGGCTGTTCTGTTATGACCACAAATGACGTCACGCGCTCTCAGACGACATAACGTGGCGTTTTGGCGGGATTTTTGAAGAAACAATATTACAACATGATTTTGAGTACCTAAAAGGCTATAAATAAATAAAATTTTATTTTTTTGGGAATAAATATCTATGAAGATTAATTTAAAACACTTTCTGAAAATTTAGCTGATCCGCTATTCCCAATTTCGGCCTCATTTTCCGAAAAAAAATATTCTTCTATGGAAAAATTTGGTATATATAGAAAAAAAGAACTTATATCTGAAAAATGTAAGACTAATTCTAGATTTTTTACGACTGATATTTGCCGAGTTACCATCCACTTCCTGAGCACTCCTCGGCGTAACATTCTCACCCCCTCCTGCATAAACCTACTACATTCCCAGGTAGAAACACGCAGTTTCCTCCTTAGTAGAAATCTCTGGGCAAGAATTAAAAGACAAACCACGATGCTCGATTTCGCAACGCCCAACTACACCCACGGTCTATAAATTCAGGGTTTTTGAAGCTTCATGTTGCCACGGGCATTGAAATTGAAATTCTTGATATAATATACAGGGCATAATTTGTTTTCAAATGTGCAAACCTGCATTCTATATTTTCTTCAGATAGGCACCTTCAATTTTTCAGATGGCATCCTATTTTATTTCAAAAATATTCTTCTTTGTATTCAGTCGCATGCACCTAAATCGAACTTTCTTCATTTATCCAAAAAAACTCATAGGATTCAACGAATAGTATTCAAAACCCAATATTTCGGCTATTAAAAATAAGTTGTTGAATGAGAAACCCAAATTTTTTATTGATTTTTATTACAGAAGATTATGAACATCCCCAAAGTTCGAATTTCTGGAGAAGATACGGTGAGTAAAATCAAAAGAGAAATTGTATTTTTATGAAAATGTTACCATTTTTTCATTTACTCTAATATAGTTCACACTTTCAATGGCATAGGTTTTGGTGGGAGGCCTCGGTAGACCAGTGGTAAGGTGTACCGCTTGTAAGCCGAGGATGTGGGCTCGAGTCCCACCTTGCTCTTGGGTGTTGTGAATGTCCGGAATTTAATTGTTCTATTTATAAAGATAAATTGTTGGGTAATGTACATCGTTTACAAGCCCATTGGCCGTTCGGAACCGGCGTTAAACTGTATGTTAGGTTTTGGTGACACCAATACATACCTATATGGCGAAAGAAACTAAAATTCACATTCAATGGAAATTATGATATGTAATACACGAGTCACTATAATTTATAAAATTATTTAACAATCATAAATTTTGATGAGTAGTTCAAATCAATCTGTCAAAGAATTTTTTTTTTCTATGAATTTTAGGCTATCAATTATTATACATTATAATCAAACACTCTCAAATGCGGTAGTTTTCTACACTCTAATGGAAAACATTGGTCACATGAGACCGCTAGAGTTTCAGACTATATTTGGCTTTTAAACTCAATCAGTTTTTCTGATTACGACTATTCCAGTATGTTAATATTCATTGCAGTTGTGAAATCTAATTGCGTAAATGTATTAAGAAATCGAAGCTGTCCTAGCAAATTGTTTAACCATGCTTATTTTGTGCGTTTTCAATGAAGTCTGATAAGATGTTAATTTTTGTAAAACGTAGAATCATTTGTCATATACATAAATAGATACATTTGATTTTTTCTTCAAACACTTCGAACAATTTTAGAAATGTTACGTATTCGAAAAAATTTAACTAAATTCATAGAGCGGGAGTCACAACATCTACTCCAGCGCCGTCAACTTACAGAGCACAAATATTGCCCTGCTACAATTTTCTACAAGTATCACTACGAACGATCTCACAGTAGTGACTAATCAATGGCTCACAGCACCCAATTTCGATTTAAAAAAACTTTATACATATTCAAATTATCAGTAGTAATACTATAAGTACTTCAAAATAATCAGGTTATACATCGATAACTTGTTGCATAATTACAAAGAGTGTCAGTTTGACAGTTAAAATAATCCGACCGCGAAGCGAGAGTATTATTCTGTCAAACTGGCACGATTTGTAATTATGCAGGAAGTTTGAGATGTATAACCGTATTTATTTTGAAGTACGCATTGTATTTGATACGATTATTTGTTGAGTATATTGAGTAAAAATCTCCGAATCGACTCATTTCTGAACAGTTATTGATAAACGTCAAGATTTGACGGTCCTGTTAGTTTGCGATTGCTAGAACTACTCTATGTATAATCAGATATTATCGAAATTATACAAGGTAACTTAACTGAATTGATCGTTCTGATTGGTTAAAAATCATACGAAAAAAATAATCAAACGTATATATACAATATAACATATATATGTGTATATATATATATATATATATATATATATATATATATATATATATATATATATATATATATATATTATATATACAGTGTGGCACATTTTCAATGGAAACACCCTTGTAGAATGTTTAGCTGAAAACCAATTTCAACCATTTTTTTTGAAATGTCAAGTACTAAAAGGTCTACCTTCGGAAAAAATTTGAAATGTTCATTCCAATTTTCAGAGCATACTACGATATTTTTTCTTAGTCGAAATTCGAGATTTTTTATAAGCGATTTTTTAATTGAAAAAATTACCACAACACGAGATTCAGAGTGCCTCTAAATAGGTATGACCAGAATTTCATGAAAAAATATTCATTCATAACAAAGTTATGGAAACTCAAAATTCGAAAACTTTCAGTTAACAGTCCCAAAAAACACCCAATATCAACAAATGGCCATAGAAATATTAAATTAAATAGCGTAAATATTTTTAATCAAAATAACCGAGAAAATAATCGAATTACATTCAAGTGTTTACGCAAAATAACTGAAACTAGTAGTCCAGTCATTATAGGGGGTTCACTCCGTAAAATCGACATACCCAGTGTATTATCACGTGAAAACTTGTATTTTGGTATCCTTAAACTGTTCTCAAAAGTCCCACATAATTGGATGGTCGCAAGTGTTAAAGTCAGGGGTCAAAAGTCACAAAAATCGATCGTTTTTATATTTTTTGCAAATAGCTAGTTTTCTATGGGTTTTATGCTATTTGTATTTGAAATCAATATTGTAGAGAATGAAACTCTCTAGAACTTTTGTATTCAACATTATTTCATACCTCGAAATTTTTTCAAGGAGAGGGCGGAGAGCGCGCGGTCAGAGAATCTTGTGAGGTCAACTGGTAGTCCCGATCAAAAAATCGTAATATTAAGGTTATAAATTATTGCTAAATATATTATTATCATTTTTCATTAACTTTTTCTTAGATTCATTTCTTTTTGTTACTTATCTATTTCTTATAAAGTGTCCATTTATTTAATAACACTTACCTGGGCGTGTAATTAAAAAATTGTTGAGGAAAATACTTAAATTATATATTAATTTATAATAATGATATTCTATATAAATGAACAAACATTGCTTCTTAAAATCAAACACTTCACTTCGTCTTTTATTGGGTACAGATGGTGAAACTGTCGTTTCTTCACCTTCTAGTAGCCGTTTTTCTGCTTGAATACAATGTTAACTAGTTTGAATATTTTAGCACTTTATATGCACTTTCACAGAGGTTACGGATTTCAAATAGCCAATGTGACCGTCATTTCGTTCAATACTTGACCCACTACTTCAACAAATTCACTTTCAGATGAATCTGACTTATTACATATAAAACATAACTCAGCCATAACTCTTAAAATTGACGCCCGTAGTTACCAAGATACGATTCAAAACTAACGAATAACTGAGGTTAGTAGAAAATGGTCCCTTGAAAGAGAAGACGGAATAATTTTTGAAGTTATGAAAAAATTTATGAGTTTACGGATTTTAAATGAGATGTACTTAATTATTTTTTACTTCAAATGCAATTAGTGTAAATGAGAATATAATTGAAATGTAATTAAAGTATGTCCCTTAGTAATTTTTCAATTACAGAAAGAGATAAGGAGTGATATTGAATTGATAAATTTTAGAATTATAAGAAAGAAAGGTTTAATTCAATGTAAAAGTTAATAAAAAATGATAATTATATATTTAGCAATAATTTATAAGCTCGATTGTCTGACCGCGCGCTCTCCGCCCTCTATCTCGAAAACAGTTCGAGGTATGAAAAAATGTTAAATACAAAAATTGAAGAAAATTTAATTCTCTACAATATTGAAAATTAATACAAATAGCGTGAAACCCATAGAAAACGGGACATTTGCAAGTTTTCACGTGGTAATATACTGGGTATATCGATTTTCCGAGATTTCCGCCTAATTTGGCCAAAGATGACTGGTCTATAGGACCTAAAATATTTTTCAATTCAAAATTCATGAAAATAATATTACGGTTTTTACATTCAATGATTTTAGTGTACTCTTGTCAACAATATTCACCTTACAGTTCTTGTAATTATTTTGTGTCATGACTGCAATTATACGCCTTTCGGGAGATGACTTCAGAAGTAGGTAGGGGAGGGGTGGGCATAGTGGCCACCCTAAGGAACATCTATTATTTTCCACCCCTAAATTTTTTGAAACATTTTATAAATCCCTTCAACATTTAGTATGGTTACTTAGGCCTGATTCAAAAATAAAAAACAACTAGATTTTCAAACTTATTTGTACAAAATTTTGACTTTACCAAAAGCTGCCAAAGTAGCCACTTTAGGCCACTAGGTAGGGCAAAGTGGCCACTGCCTGAATGGATTTAGGTTGTATGGAAAAAATGAAACGCATTTAGTTTCAGAACTCAAAACGATTCTATTAGGGTTTTAAACAAAAATAGGCATTACTGAAAGTATGTGAAACTATGAAATCACAGGTATTTACATAAATCACAAATAAACTCATCGTCCTCCTCTTCGGCTCCTGTGCAGGCTTCGTGAGCCCATTTGAGGCGCCCAGAACATCTAATCCAGTGTTCGTTTTCCTTAGTTTTCGAGTAAAAATCACCACGGAATAAACAAGCGACGAGGCTAACGTTGCCTTCAATATCCTCATCATAGAGATCTTCATTCTTTCTCTTAAACAATAAGCGTTTTCCATTACTTTTAATTTTGGCCACCCTTTTCTTAGGATGCTGCTGTTTCTTTTTAATTTCCATATTCCTTATCTTCTTTTTCTTTTTTAATTGCCATGAGAGTGGCCTTATATGGACTGGCTATTAGGACTGTTGCTGTTCCTTTCTTCCGCTTAGTTTTCTCTTTTGATAATCCCATTTTTGCCTTGGGTACAGGAACAATTTCACGTTGGAGTTACAGCAAATGAAGTGGACTTTCTTGTTTAGTGGACTGTTCAAATTTGAAGTTGTTTCTAGGGCACCAGCTGATGAAGTGCTGGGAATAGACGGATCAAATGTGGCAAAAGGAAGTCCTCAAGTTCTATGCAACATACATTGCGGGCCAAGTGGCCGCGGCTGTGGCCACTTTGCCCTCTAGCGCTAGTATTTTCTAAATACAATATTTCACGTACAACCCGTTATAGTATCTACTGTTGAGACATATGAATTCAAAGCTTGAAACATATCGTTTTGCACGATTGATGTACAATTTACTTCACCTAGGCCTACAATAAACTAAAGCGAAACATGTGATGCACTTACCTAACATCAAAGGGTCGAAAAAGTGGAAAATTTGCGATATCTCGGTGAGTTTGCGTCTGAGCGGCACCAAACTACAACACAATAACAACGGCTGCCGGGCGAGTAGTTGAGACTATTGCCGCGAGTCTGCAGCACTATACAGGGAAGAAAACTTCAAGTGGCAACTTTGCCCGCAGTGGCCATTATGCCCACCCTTCCCCTACTAAAGAGGTTTGTAGAGTATTTAGTGGGAGACATCCAGATCTTCTTCGTATTCAATTTTTTCTATTATTGAAATCATAAAAAAAATATTTCCATGGCTGTCTGTTGCTACTGGGTGATTTTTTTTTGACTGTTATGTTTGACTTTCCTAATTTTGACTTCTCATAACTTTGTTATGAATGAATATTTTTTTATGAAATTTTGGTCTTACCTACCTATTTGGGGCACTCTGAATCTAGTGGCGTGGTGAGTTTTTCAATAAAAGAATCGTTAAAAAAATCTTGAATTTTGACTAAGAAAAAAAGTCTTAGTATGCCCTGAAAATTAGAATAAACATTCCAAATTTTGTCCTAAGGAAGACCTTTCAGTATTTGAGATTTCAAAAAAAAGTGGTTGAAATCGGTACAAAACTTCAAATTCAAATGTTTCCATTAAGAATGGGTGTCACTGTTATTCATATAAAGGGTGATTCACGGTCGATGGTAACTTAGTACCATTAATAAACTAGGCATAGTATCACATAGTACCACTTATACTGAAAACTAGCAACAACTTTCATATTTCAAATGATTTACCCTATATGTTATTGATTATTTTTTTCGTATAATTTTGAACCAATCAGAACGATCAATTCAGTTAAGTTACCTTGTATAATTTCGATAAAACCTGATTATACATAGAGTAACTATACCAATCGGAAACTAACAGAACCGTCAAATTCTGACGTTTATTAATAACTGTTCAAAAATGAGTCGATTCAGAGATTTTTACTTAATTTAGTCAAAAAATAATCGTATCAAGTATATCGATGTATAACCTGATTATTTTGAAGTACTTATAGTATTACTACTGATTATTTCACTGTACAATTTCTACCTGAACATTTTTGAATGATATTTCTTTTTACCTGCAGCAGTTTTAGAGAAATTAATTAAATTCTTTATCTTTTTCAAAGTACAGGTTCTAAATGAATGTTTATTAGTGCGTTATTCGGGCCTGAAAAAAGGTGAAGTTTTCGAAGTAATTTGCTAATGTCCCAGATATTATTCCTGTGAGAAAGAATTCTTTGTGCGATAAACAAAGTGGTTCAAAATTCGTGATTTTCAGGTAGTCACAAAAATGAGGTGAAGTGATTTTTTTCAAATATGCCAGCCTATATATATTATTCAACATTTTGAAAGACTACGGAAATTCACTCATAATGATCAGTAATATTCCTATACCTAAATAGTAAAGTTTCTGAAATTTCCTTAAAAATAGGATTATTTTAGCGTGTTCGTATTAGTCAGTCATGAAACTTGTCATTATGAATTTTTCACAGTTAGTGCTTTGATAAGACTTTTGGACTTCAATTAATAAGGATATTTTGAGAATAGTTGAAATGGAGATAAGTATTCAAATGAAAATTCGATGAAATTGTTTATCAACCAAATGATTGGGCCTATCGGCCTTGATTAAAATCCATGACAATAATATAAACAAAACTAGGGTTTTTGATTTCCACTATGTTTTGTTGAGCATAACAATTGTTTCGCAAAACATTGAAAACAATTGTTGAAAATATGGTGAAAACCAAAATATCCAAGTTTTATTTGCATTATTATTCATGGAAAATGTGAAAAAATTGAATCAAGAACAAGCAGAAAGATTAATGAAATGTGCCTTTTTCACAACCAATAAAAAATAAAGATTGGTCGATAAAAAAATAATTTCATTATCATTAGCTCCAAACTGAGAGCTTAACCATATTAACCGAAGTCTGTAACTTCAGATGAAGATAGTATTATAAATTTTTCAGCCTAGTTTCACACTAATCCTCTAGCATCCATCAAGAGTGCAGTAGAATATTCAGATTTAATTTGTGCCTCTATTCAAATAATAATCATAATGATTGCGTTCACCCATAGAAAATTATGAAAGTTCAAGCCCTAATTATGATCCGCACCCAAGAGGACCCTGCACTTTCAAAGAAAATTATTTATACAGAGAAACCTGAATTTACCAGAAGAAACTCCCAATAGTAAAAACTGGCATTTCTGGGCTAACAAAAATTTCAAAATTGTGAAGGAAAACGGAGTTCCGGAAAGTTCAAACGGGTTTTCCCTACTGAAAGATAACCAGATAAGGTTTCTTATTTAGATATGTATGTATGTATATATATTATATACTATATATATATATATATATATATATATATATATATATAATATATATATATATATATATGTATATATATATATATATATATATATATGTATATATATATATAGTCATTTTCATTATATTCTTGAACCATTTTATTTATATTTAAAGAACAAAGTTAGTAGGATTTTTGGTTCAGTTAAACAATCTTACGATTATATATATTTCTATTTTCATTAAAGTTTCGGTCTGTTACTTTGACCTTTATCAAAATGATTGCATCAATATGTTACCATCACAGAATTAAAAACTTTTCACATAAATCACATAAATACATTAACAATTTATAAATACTACGTACAAAAAACTTGACAATGATCCACAGTAACAAATTTTTAAAAATTTTCGTCTACATAGACACGTCAGCCTTCGCTTTTAGTTAGAAAGTCTATATGTTATATAGACTTTAGTTAGAAAGTCTATATGTATATATATATATATATATATATATATATATATATATATATGAATATTTCAATACTTGTATTTAGTTCAATAATTTCATCACCATTTCAGGAAACTATGGAGATAGGAGATGGCAGAATCAATTATCTTATTGGCGCTCAGGAAGAAACGGTCAGTTTTCACGTAAAAATACACACATATATGTGTATATATATATATATATATATATATATATATATATATATATATATATATATATATATATATATATATATATATATAATATATATATATATATATATATATATATATATATATATATATATATATATATATATATATATATATATATATATATTATATAATATATATATATATATATATATATATATATATATATATATATATATATATATATATAATGAAGGACCTTTCCATCCATAAGATGTGAAGTCATATTTTTACCCACTCCACATAAATCAACTCTTCACGAGGCTCTTCCTTTTATTCTTTTCTCGGACTTTCTTTGCTTCATTCCAGGATTGACATTTCTTTTTCAAAAATTTTTTCAATGTGTAGTTCCACGTCACTTTGGGCCTACCTCGCTATCCGCTGCCTGTAATTCTGCTGTCCCACACTTTCTTGACGGGCACTGCACGTTTGATATAATCCAAATTGCCTCTGCTCAACATACCTATTCCTGTAATATTTATTTCGGCTATCATGTTCTCATTCCTAATTTCTTCCAACTTTGTGACTCCTCTAATTCCTCTTATGTTTTTCAATTCGGTAGGTACTCCCATTTTATACTTTTCTCTTCGTGTCAACATCCACGTTCACACCCATACGTAATAATTGGACCGTACAACGCTTTGTGAAGCTTCATTTTTTTATGTCTAGAAATCTCTTGTTTCTTATAAGTCGCTTTCTCAGAGCATGTTAAACCTTATTGAGCTGAGAATTAAGGAAGCTCTTTCTTAGCCAACTCGATGTGTTTCGTTTGTCACAATACTCCTCCTAAACTGCTTGACCGATACCAACTAAATTTGGCATGGAGGAAGAGGCTATTGATGTCTATGCATAAATCTGAAACTATAAAAATCTGACAATCTACGATGGAATAATCGCCGAAGAGAAATTTCGGTTCCAAATTTTCCACAGAAACGCTTATTTGATTGTTCTTATATTTAGCACACGCATGCGGGTTTCCATAAGGAAAAAAATTAAAATCGGACATGCCATCAAGGAATAATTACCGAAAAAATCGTTGAAATTCATCCAACAATGAAAAAGAAATCGCGTGTGAGCGGAAACTCTCTCAATTAATGCAAACAGCAGACCTAATTAGCTTTATCCAGTCAGATTAAGTTCCGCTTCAAGTCTATCTTTCCATTCAAAGCGATGTGTGGGTTTTCATTTTCATCCGTCAGTACCATGATTTTAGTTTCAGCTATGATCGCCTTCATTTTATTCTCTTTTAGCACCTTGTTCCACGCATCAAGTTCGTTTGTAATACTACTTCACTTATAAGAGAAATATCATCCGCAAATAAGCAATCGGAAATGCTAACCATCTACAGATTTAAGTGTCTAATGGTTTTGCTCGTTGTTTGCAGTTTTTTTCATAACGTCCGTGTAGATGATGAACAGTATTGGGCTTAGATTTGGACCCCGTCTGACCCCTTAAATTGTGATTAATATTTTTGACTTCACACATCACGCAGTTTATTGTTCTAATAAACACGCTTTTTGGAACTCTTATCAATTTATTGCTGACATTTTTCTTTTCTATACATTTTCCTATTTTTGCTCTTATTTTCCTTATTATCATTCTTATTCAAATGCTTTCTTGATCATGAACACATGATCTTGCGTGCCTATTCCTTTGCGAAAACCACTATACTTTATTTGTGTCCAGACTCGAAATTTCCCGAGGAATCCGAATATCAAATAAAAAAGAGGGGTTTCTATTTAAAAATTTCAAGTGGGGTCTAGGGGCACCTCGTGACCCCAATCTGATAGCGCCAATCGATTCCCAGGGAAATTTTCTTCCGAGTTCCATATTTCAATTTCCAGAAAAAATTTTCTCTTAAAAAAATAACCCGCCGTACCGGGACTTTTTCAACACCCGGTATAATTCTGAAAGTTTGATTCACCTTTTTATTCATTTCTCTCTATATCTTTCCAGAACCTTAATAAGTGTGTTCAATAGAGTTACACATCTGTAGTCAAGGTACTTGTTGTTATCAGTTTCTTTGAACATCTGTATTATCAGCCCCCTTTCCTAATCTATGGGTATTTTTCAAATCTCTTATTATTTATTTTAGTTCTTCATCAGTTATAATGTTGTCTCCGTTCTCTACTTTTTTGTATCCTTGATTTTCCTCAATTTTCTCAGTCTACAGATGTATTGCAGTATTCAATAGTTTTTGAAATTATTATTTCTTGTTCGTTTTTTACTGCTTCAGTAAGAAGGCTTCTTCCGATTATCTTGCTCCCATCTTTCTACCAAAGCTTACCATTTTATTTCTGGCTTGTATTAGTAAGGCTGTGACTTTTGTTCTTTGCGTGATATATAAATATGTATGTATATATATATATATATATATATATATATATATATATATATATATATATATATATATATATATATATATATATATATTTAGTTTTGTTTTCTTTGACCTAATATATATTTTTTTTTCGTAATATGTTTCTTGGTGTTAGGTCACATTAAATGATGCATTTTAGTTGTCATGCAGATGATTGTTTATTAAACGTCGAAACGTTAATAAACAATCATTTGCATGACCTAACACATCATTTAATGTGACCTAACACCAAGAACATATTACGAAAAAAAAAAAAAAATATATATATATATATATATATATATATATAAATATATACTTACATATATACAAGCATTCTAGAGAAATTTGAGCATTTTCCGAACAGGACTTGAAAGTGTTCAACGCTGCCTCTATCTCCTGAATAAATGCGCCCTCCTATCTCCTGAAAAAGATGATAAATTATTAAATTGATAATATAATATAAATCATGATTCAATAAATATTATTATAAATACATATAATACATACTATATTATATATAAATATATATATATATATATATATATACATATATAAATATATATATATATATATATATATATATATATATATATATATATAGATATATATATATATATACAGGTGTCCCGTAAATAACACGCCAGAGTGACACTGGAGGTAGATTGGCTTCAGATCAATCAGATAACATCAACATGACCTCAGTAAAGGTTTTCTGGTTTTCGAGATATTGCCACTATTATGTTTTTTTCAAAAATCTATACTTTCTGGTCATTTTCTCGCCTGTTTTGAATATAAATAAGTTCTAACTCATGTTTTTTTTCTTGTGCTATCATCAATATATGGTTGAGACAATCGACCTATCATTTCATTAAAAACTAGCTCGCTAACCTCAAAAAAAATCAAGTTGTTTCAATTCAATATAAATCCGAAAACCTTAAGTAAATCAGCAAATGATCTTAAAAACTAGCCTATTCAATTTCTCTTTCAAA
>JARQZK010002985.1:287500-290000 GCA_030704885.1 Cynegetis impunctata
CAGTGCATAATCCAGCATAAACTCCTCCACGCCATAATAACCCTTGGATAGTAGCACTGTCTTGAGACATTTTTTAAGTGGAATTTGGCTTAGATTTCGAAAATTTTCAGGTAGATGATTGTATAATTTAATTCCCTGATATATATGGCTCTGTTGAAATTTAGCAGTTTTGTGTTTAGGGATAGTAATCGGTCCATAATTTTTTTAAATTAAAGATATATATAAATACCGTAGAACGGGGCTAAATTGGAAATGCAAGGATATTTTAGAATTCATAACCTGTAACTACATTTGGCAATCCAGTTTTGGTACAACACAATCCCGCGTAAACTATACTGTGATAGTATAGTACATAACCTTACTTATTCAGACTTTAGATGATTTCAGTATTCATAAGCGTGGTAATGGTCTGTTCGACATTGAAAGTGAGGCGGAAAATCAACCAATATTTGAGCCTGTCAAACTTTCAGTGCTAGTGCATCGTGGGTGAGAGTTGTAGCTGTTAAGTTTCATCTAAAAATTGGTGTTGATGTTAGTGTCATTGTGCAAAAAAGTTATAAACATTATGCCACCAAAAAATTTTTTATAGACCTTTTTGAAGATCGGGGCTATTCTGTATGACGTTTTTATAATCATTTCAAAATATCCCCGGTCTTCGAAAATCACCCCATTCTTTGAATTATCAATGCACATACCTTTCATTATTCTTAATTTAAAAATTTATGTTTTCCAATTTAGCCCCATATACGAGGTAACTATAATTATGCGTTATTCTTATAGATTCTAAAATATCTCCGACCCGCGAGGCTATTTTAGACAGCCCCCTGTAAGAACGGGGTCCTATTTATCGTAGAATAATATTTGGTCGTATATAAACCTATCCAAAAAGCATATCAAAATAGATTATTTTTAATTACTCTTTCTGCTATATTAAAAATAATGAAAAAAAAGTCTAGAATAGCCCCGTTCTACGGTATATATATATATATATATATATATATATATATATATATATATATATATATATATATATATATATATATATATTTGTATTCATTACTTGAGAGATGACCTCAGCATACCAGCAAATAATCTTACTAAAGTGGTTCAAAAAGTGAAAGATCAAAGTAAACACAAGCAAAACTCAATCCGTGCTGATCGACACAACTAAGAAGAACAAATGCAGAATAGCCAAATTAGACGACGAACAGAACGAGAGGACGCAGAGACCATACCTTGAGGTCACCCAGAGGTAACCATAGGGTTATCTGTGGCGAACACATGCAACAAAAAATACATCGAAATAACGAATGAAGATCATATCCCGGACAATTGAAGCAAATTCTGAATAGAAATCCATATTTCATTGATTAATTATGAGATCAAGTTTGTTTTTAGGCCAAGCTACAGAGATTTTTTCATGTAAAAAGTGTTAGAAGAAAACCAGCTCCGCCATTGTTTGTGAAATAGTTCCATATGATACAGTGATATGTTTTTCACTCGACTTTATTATTTATAACTTTGTTATCAACAATTTTATGCAAAAAATCAGAGTAATCGTGATGGTGTCAATAAACTAATTCTAGAAAATGAAAAGACGATGAAATTGAGAGGTCAGACGACTAAATAAGACCCTTAGTTTAAGACAAAATTGGAAAAACCGCCAACTTATACTAAGGGTCTTATCTAGTCGTCCGACCTCTCATTTTCTTCGTCTTCTCATTTTCCACAATTAGTCTATTGACACCATCACGATTACTCTGATATGCAGTATGCTCACTCTAAATCTCTGTAGCTTGGCCTATGTTGGCCTAAACGATATTTGAGTAGAAGAATATCACCAACAGATGCAGACAAGGAATAACGCAAGAGATAACTCTCAGAAGAATCCTTCACGCACCATAGTTTGTGTGGAATCCAAGAAGGGAATTGACCTTCTACAGAAATGCTAAAACGCACCTAAATCCAGAACTAATAGACGACTTCAATAGCTCAATATCGAAACCGAAACGAGAGTAATAAAAATATGGCAATACAAGTTCAATTACTGGAAGAAACGAGTATAAGAATTCACCGTAATGACTCAGAAAAACTTCTTTCTCCGATTAGAAGACGATCTATGTGTTTATTAAAATAGAGATAACTTTTTCTTCTTCCTCTGCAATTCATTAACGGGTATAAGCGACCACATTCTTCATTGCTATTCTGTCTCTAGCCGTGTGTATGAGTGTCTGGATGTTATGTAAACCCGTCCATTGCCTTATATTCCGGAGCCATGACATCTTCTTTCTCCAAATCCCTCTTCTGCCCTCGATCTTTCCTACGATAATTAATTGTAGGAAGTTGTATTTCTCATCGCGCATAATATAATTGAAGTAAGCCGTTATTCTCTTTTTAATAGTGCCGTTTTTCTCTTCTTAATAGTAATAAACTTTGACGACAAACATCTCCGAATTAAAAATACATTTTTTCTCAACTATTACAGCTAGAGCCCTAAAAA
>JARQZK010002985.1:292500-321133 GCA_030704885.1 Cynegetis impunctata
CAAACTACCCTAAAGTCGTATTTTCAAAAATTCCAAAAAACTCCGGACATCCTATTGCGTAGCACTAGGAATGATAAAACCCTCTCGGCGCATGTGCATGTCGTAATGCCTATCTAAAAAACCCTATATTTTTTCATTCTTCGTGGGGAAAAATTGGGAAAAAAAATTCCCTTATGAAATCATATGTGTTTTATCGATATCCGTTGGAATTTTTAAAATCGGACCAGATCCCAACTTTTTGTCCGGAGACTATAACCGCCTCGGGGTAAAAAGCATTTGATTCAACGTGCCATTCTTACAGAATGTTTATTATATATAACAAAAAATTTTCACGAAAGAGAAGACAGTTTCTCCGAGTTTTAATAACAATTGAAAAAAAATTTTATAAATTTTGTGTGGACAGGATAAAAATGTGCTACGGGCCGTAATGAGGCAGGGAGCGACGATCGCCAATATACCATTGATTAGTCTAGATTTTAACGATTCGTCAGTATCTCTACCGACATCAGGATGTCCTACCGAATTACCGAAACGCAACGGATTTTTACGATTTCAGAGAGTACGTGGACAATCTCCCGATTTCTTTACAGAGTTTACAGTTCGAAGTTAGCAACCCTTCTCATTTATATTTTACGATACCAGGAATCCCGAAAACTCCTTTCATAGTGTTTTGGGGAGTAGGTACACTTGGTCTCATAACTCCATGTTTTAGGGGATTCTCGAACAAAGTCAATATAAACAAGAATTGGAATTTTAATTTTTCACAAAATAAAACTTGGGTTTTCGATTTCCACTATATTTCGTTAAATTTAACAATTATTTCGACAAACACAGCGGCTAATTATTATTTGGATCAAACACTTTTTTTGGAATTTTTGAACTCACGACTTTGGGGTTTGTCCATATGTTAATCCATTCAAAAGTGTCTGCCATTTTGTTTCTAGATTCTTTATCAACTAAGTTGACGGATAATCATCATTATTACTTGAATCACAAACTTTTTTTAGGGCGAATTTTTTCACGACTTCCCTATATGCGCAGTATCAGGTATACCCAGGTAGTCTAGGCAGACAGTCATATACCTGCTAATTGATTCGACTGATACTTTTAAACTAAGTTTCATGATGAATCGAACACTTCGTGAAAAATGTCTCGGACTATTGGCACTCTTTGGAGAAGTTCAAATAAATTCCGGCTATGGAAGTTTCCCCTCATTTAAACTTTTACATTTCAATCTTTTTCCAAAGTAACTATTTTCCATAATTATATTTGATAAAATGTGTTCACTATTATGAATTATTTTGTGCAGAGGACCCAGCCAATGGGGAAAGAACTTCAGCATTCTTCATGAGTAAGTAATTTCAAAATATACTGAAAAATATTTCTCATGTGAGCTTATTTGACAGATTCATAAAAAACTGTTGAGATATGCTCTTACTATCATTTAAAAAAGAAACTGTTGGCTTTCATATTTTCAGGTAACTAAGATCCTATCAATAAAGTCATAAACTTCATACGGAATCTCTTTGGTGAGTTTTTTCTTCTGCGTTTAGTTTTATATGTTTTATTCAAAAAAAAAGCTTCTTCAGTAATGTTTTCTAACTGTGGAATATTTTGCATTGATTTTTCAATCAAACCTATATGAAATTAAATTCCAACTAATATTCTATATTTTTTCAGAGGCATGTAAAATGATCTTCTCCAAGTTGAAGTGGGCTTTTAGATGTAAGTCTCAAATTATTTATAGTGATCTCTGAAATTATAGATTTCCTTTTTCAGTAATAACTGAAGCAAAGGGCCTCATGTCACAATAATGGGTTTCCTCATGAAGTGAGCATATTCCAGTAATAGAAAATTTAAATGGATATGAATTCAGTGACATATTACAATTAGATTGTGAATACTGCATCAAAAATGTGATTTTGTAAAACTTGAAGTGCAATCTGGAATAAAACTTTTTGCAATTAATTTTAATTTGATTTCTCAAAAGAATATTTGGGGGATATCGCTACAATCTTACCAGTAATGAATTACCTCTTTTATTCAATATCAAAAATTAATATTCATTTTGGCTACGATATGACTCTCCTTAGAAGTAAATATAGATAAAGTGTACAAAAATTGGCATTGTAATATAGATTATGGTAATCACTATCAAGTATAGCGATTTAGTAACCCAGTGATTAACGATTACGTTAAGATCTATTCCATGGAATATAACTTGAACTCAACCTCTCATGCATCAACTGGTAGTGCTCTATTCGGTTGGGAAACAGTATAATGCACAGAAGATACGTGGTTCGAATCTCGGATATGGATGTTGTTAATGTCCATGAATTTCAGTGGTTTCCATTCAATTATAATTTCTCGGAGATATACACTGTTTACAAGCCTGTGGTGCAAACATGCGAAATACTCGCCTATTTCCCAACATTCCATTTGAATCAAGAAAAACCTAACATTTTGTTGGGTCAGACAAATACATAAGAGATCTTCATATAAGGTTTGAGATATATGTTTCTCTCTACTATGATACTGATGAAATAACTGCAGTTTTCTTTTTTCATATCTGACGTAATGACTTTGTCAAAATGAATTCTCCATAGATGAAAACTCATTGCTGACACAAAACAAGAATTAATTATTTACTACAAAACTTATATAAGGTAGAGAAATATAAATAATCTTCATTTAAAAAATGATTGGGTGAAGCGATATATATATATATATATATATATATATATATATATATATATATATATATATATATATATATATATATATATATATATATATATATATATATATGTATATATATAAAGGGATTTTCAACAAGAGGTGCCAGGTTTTGGTAGTAAATAAAATACAAAATAAACTAGATAATTTCAATATTCTTACAGTATTCTTCAACATAACTTATGACAATTGAGTATAAAATAATAATATCTGTCAAATGGACGCCACGGCTTCTATGACATGACACAAATCTTTTGGCAAAATTTGAGATTACGTCGCTACACATTGGTGGTGGAATTTCTCGAATTATGTTCCGAATCTCGTGTTTTAAATCCAGAATGCTTCTTGGATGGTTTGAGTAAGCCCTACTTTTACATAGCCCTACAGAAAGTAATAAGAGGATCGTGCGAACCGATATTGGCGGCCAGTTAACATCACCATTTCGCGATAGGATTCTTCCTCCGAATTTCGTCCGCAATAAGACCATAGTTTGTCGGGCGGTGTGACATGTCACACCATACTGTTGGAACCACATATTGTTAACTTCCATATCCCTTAAAGCTAGCCACAAAATTTGTTTATCATGGCGCGGTAACGTTCACCATTGACGGTAACCGCTTACCGTCTTCATTTTCAAAAAAAAAATATTGCCCGATTATGCCCCCATATCAAAAAGCGCACCAAACAGTCACACGTTGGGAGTGCATTGGCTTCTCGTGGATGCGTCTTGGATTTTCACTGTCCCGAATGCGGCAGTGTTGTGTGTTTACATACCCACTAAAATGAAAGTGTGCTTCATCGCTAAACATTATCCTCTTGCAAAAGTCATAATCAACAGCCTGATTTTGGAGTATCCAATTAGCAAACGTACGGCGCTGCAAGTGGTCGGCTGGCTTTAATTCTTGAGTTAACTGTATCTTGTATGGGTGGAGAGACAAATCTTTTGTTAAAATTCGCCACGTTGTGGTTTTGCTGAGAGCCAAGTGCTGCGCAAGTCGTGGGACAGACATTTCTGGATCTGCAGCCTCACTTTCACGAACCGCTGCAATGTTTTCCACAGAACGGCATGCACTTTCACACATAAGAGACTTTATATCTTGGACAGATCCATCAGTTTCAAACTTACGCACAAAGCTGCGAATTGTTTCTTCTCTTTAGCGGTTATGGGGACCAATCACGAATTCTGCGAAATGTCTTCATGATAGAAAACTCACTTTCATAATAAGTTTACAGAATGTAAGCACGCTGTTTTACCGTGTATATTTTAAAACTTGTAATGACATGTGAAATGTCAGATCAAGTCACTGTCATCAAACCATGGCACCCTATTATAAATATAATTTTTCGACATCAGGTACCTGTTTTTGCAAAAACCTATATATATATATATATATATATATATATATATATATATATATATATATATATATATATATATATATATATATATAATATATATATATATATATATTATATATATATATATATATATATATATATATATATGTGTGTGTGTGTGTGTGTGTGTGGATTTTTATTATAATAACCCATGGTACTGGCACCATTTTCATTAGCTCTATTTAGAGAAGGTGGGTTACCTAAGGGCGCGAAATCTTCACTCTACAAAGCTTTCACTGCCTACTTAGAGTCATATGCCACCGCAACAAATTGTTTGCATTGATCTGCACAAACTACGTACAGTTCGTTCAAGGGTATAATGTTATTAATACAGTCGTTGTTGTTGACGGGTATCTAATCAAAGCAGCTACCAAAAATACGACAGACTCCGTCCTTCAAATAAACAGACTTCCGCTGAAGTACATCTCGACGACTCGATGGTTGCTAATGTTATCCAAGAAAGATTTTTCTCAAACGAAACATAAAAAACTGATTCACCTTATTGCGTTATTATTATTATTTTTATTATACTGAAGTAAAAATTCGAAAATTTTGATTTCACAGTAAAACAGTCAACCGAAGATGCTGACATAGTGATCGTTATCAACATGGCGATTAGAATGTCCGCATCGTCCGATTCTGTTTACGTAGTACGAGAAGATATAGATCGTTTTCTCCTGCTAACATCACTGGCGAACTCTCATTCAAACGATTATGAAAAAATTTACTGTCGATACAAAATAAGGTCGGCAGAATTGAGAAAATAATGAAAAAGAAGCTTCAAGTGAGTGGAGGTAGTGTAATAATTGATAAGAATTTTCACGAGACAAAAAATCATTGAATTTTCGAAAATATAATAGAAATACAGAGTTTTCAATTTAGGGTATTCTCGAACAAAGTCAATATAAACAAGAATTGGAATTCTAATTTTTCACAAAATAAAACTTTGCTTTTCGATTTTCACTCTATTTCTTTAATTTTAACAATTATTTCAACAAACACAGTGGCTCTTTATTATTTGGATCAAACACTTTTTTTGGAATTTTTGAACTTACGACTTTGGGGTTTGTCCATATGTTAATAAATTCAAAAGTGTCTGCCATTTTGTTTCTTGATTCTTTATCAACTAAGTTGGCGGATAATCATCATTATTACTTGAATCAAAAACTTTTTTTAGTGCGAATTTTTTCACGACTTCCCTATATGCGCAGTATCAGGTATACCCAGGTAGGCTAGGCAGTCATATACATGCTAATTTATTCGACTGATACTTTTAAACGTTTCATGATGAATCAAACACTTCATGAAAAATGCGTCATGAGCTCTCAGACTATTGGCACTCTTTGGAGAAATTTAAATAAATTCCGGCTATGAAAGTTTCCCCTCATTTAAACTTCAACATTTCAATCAAAGTAACTATTTTCTATCATTATATTTGATAAAATGTGTTCACTATTATGAATTATTTTGTGCAGAGGACCCAGACAATGGGGAAAGAATTTCAGCATTCTTCATGAGTAAGTAATTTCAAAATATACTGAAAAACATTTCTCATGTGAGCTTATTTGACAGATTCATAAAAAACTGTTGAAATATGCTACTACTATCACTTAAAAAAGAAACTGTTGGCTTTCATATTTTCAGGTAACTAAGATCCTATCAATAAAGTCATAAACTTCATACGGAATCTCTTTGGTGAGTTTTTTTCTTCTGATACTCTATCAACTCATAATAATTATATAGTTACTGGCAATGCAAATCAATCCACAGGGAATTATCTTATTCGTTTCGTTAGATGAAAGTGAAAATTCTGAAATTCAAATTCAGTTTCATATATCAAGTATTTGAAAATGTTTTAATTTCATTTAGTTTCATATGGTTTATTCAAAGAAAAAGCTTTTTCAGTAATGTTTTCTAACTGTGGAATATTTTGTATTGATTTTTCAATCAAACTTATATGAAATTAGATTCCAACTAATATTCTATATTTTTTCAGAGTTAGGTAAATTGATCGTCTCCAAGTTGAAGTGGGCTTTCAGATGTGAGTCTCGAATTATTTATAGTGATCTCTAAAATTATAGATTTCCTTTTTCAGTCATAACTGAAGCAAGGGGCCTCATCTCACTTAACGAATAATGGGTTTCCTCATGAAGTGAGCATATTCCAGTAATAGAAAATTTAAATGTATATGAGTTCAGTGACATATTACAATTAGATTGTTAATACTGCATCAAAAATGTGATTTTGTAAACCATCAAGTGCAATCTGAAATAAAACTTTTTGCAATTAATTTTAATTTGATTTCTTAAAACAAAATTGGGGGGATATCGCTACATTCCTACCAGTAATGAATTACCTATTTTATTCAATATAAAAAATTGATATTCATTTTGGCTACGATATGACTCTTCATCGAAGTAGATATAGAAAGAGGAGAGTAGTGTTCAAAAATTGGCATTGAAATATAGATTATGGTTATTATTATTAAGTATACAGCGATTTCATAACCCAGTAGGTAATTAACAATTACGTCAAGATCTATTTCATGGAATATAACTTGAACTCAACCTCTCATGCATCAACTGGTAGTGCTCTATTCGGTTGGGAAACCGTATAAGGCACAGAAGATAACACTGAAATCATGAAAAACATACTAGTCGACCATGGTCAATTTCATACATTACATAAAGTGAACAAGGAAAATTCTTTGATAATTTAAAAAATTATCAAACAACTTTCCAAGGAAGCTGGTTATACGTATTCAGCTACGCAAAATCTGCATTCACAATCGAACGGTGAATTATAGAAATTGTCAAGTCACCCCGACTCAAAATCTGCATACAGCTGTTTCGATCTTATTAGATCTCATCAGTGCAGCTTATTTGACTCGGAGTGAATTAACAAATTTCTAATCGTTCCCCAATACAAATCGTGGTCAGTAACACTGGCTGGATAATAATCCAGAGCGCCATCCCACCAAAGATATTGGGAAACAACAATTCACCGCTTAGACTGAAAATGCAGAAATTCGTCGCTTAAACACGTACCTCCTGATATGAAGATATCTGCTCTACAACAGTGGTGTATATGATTCCAAGGCACACTAACATAGTGATTTAAAACCTTTGGATATACTCACGAGAGCTCGCTCCGAATATTCTAGTCGCTTAGTACGCAAAATACAACAATCAAATCATGAAAAACATACTAGTCGACCATGGTCAATTAATAATTCAAAAAATTATCAAACAACTTTCCGAAGAAGCTGGTTATACGTATTCAGCAACGCAAAATCTGCATTCACAATCGAACGGTGAATTATAGAAATTGTCAAGTCACCCCGACTCAAAATCCGCATACAGCTGTTTTCGATCTTATTAGATATCTTTGGTGGGATGGCGGTCTGGATTATTATCCAGCCAGTGTTACTGACCACGATTTGTATTGGGGAATGATTAGAAATTTGTTAATTCACTCCGAGTCAAATAAGCTGCACTGATGAGATCTAATAAGATCGAAACAGCTGTATGCAGATTTTGAGTCGGGGTGACTTGACAATTTCTATAATTCACCGTTCGATTGTGAATGCAGATTTTGCGTTGCTGAATACGTATAACCAGCTTCCTTGGAAAGTTGTTTAATAATTTTTTAAATTATTAAAGAATTTTCCTTGTTCACTTTATGTAATGCACAGAAGATACCAGGTTCGAATCTCGGATATGGATGTTGTTAATGTCCATGAATTTCAGTGGTTTTCATTCAATTATAATTTCTGGGGGATATACACTGTTTACAAGCCTGTGAGAGAAGATGGTGCAAACATGCGAAATACTCGCCTATGTCCCACCATTCCGTTTGAAATAAGAAAAACCTAACATTTTGTTGGGTCAGAAAAATACATAAGAGATCTTCATATAAGGTTTGAGATATATGTTTCTCTCTACTATGATACCGATGAAATAACTGCAGTTTTCGTTTTTTCATATCTGCCGTAATGACTTTGTCAAAATGAATTCTCCATACATGAAAACTTCGGAGATGAATTAGAAAAACTCGAATTTTCAGGGTACCTACACTTAGTCAGAGGTAAGTGATTGAAAGCAGAAAACTAGTAGTGTTGTACCTTCATTCCTTATATTGTTGGGCACAGAATACCTAAATTTTACGATGAAGTACGTACCTGTAGGAGTGGTACTTCAAAGAACACATCTTTTCATCACTTCAAATGATACAGAAAATTTAGAGGAAGTTCTGGAATGAATTATTAACATTAAAATAAATTCTGAATATTATGACTGCACTTCATTTTAGTATTCCAATTCTACCCAAATTTGTGACATTCTTCTAATAGACTTATAATTATGCTGGTATTCTGTTCGATGTAAACTTCATTAGGTGAATTTTAAGTGGGTGGGTATCATCTTATAAACAAGTAATTCATAAATGCAGAATAACATATACATAATAATGTTCCTTGAATTTTTTCAATCGATAAACATGAAATACCTTCACATGAAATATCTTGGAAAAATGCATTCCATTACTTATTGCTGACACAAAACAAGAATTAATTATTTACTACAAAACTTATATAAGGTAAAGAGATATGAATAATCTTCATTTTTAAAATACATGGTTGGGTGAAGCGAGATATATATATATATATATATATATATATATCTATATATATATATATATAAATATATATATATATATATATATATATATACAGGGTGATTCATTAATACGTGTAAATATTTTAACGGGAGAATTTTGAGCCCAAAATATGAAGATCTAACCAATTTGCTCATATTAAATATTTCTCCTTTATTGGTTACAGGGTGTTTTATTTCGAATAATTAATATGAATTTTGTTCATTACTTCAATGCTGCTTGATATTTCTTTATGATATTTGGCAGTAAGTTAAAGTAGTTTGGGACACATCAAATAATAGTAAAGAAGACTTTCTCGCTATCACCAGTGGCGTACGGCAGGGGCACGGGAAGAGTTCTCGTTTCCTAAATTCTACGCCACTGGCAGAATTGTCATTTTAGTATAATTTTTCGATTCTCCTATATTTTCTCTGTAAATAAGGTATTTTATTTTCGTAACGCTAGAGCCACTATTTTTCGAGATATTTAACGTTGAACATATGGCTGCACAATTCCTTTGATTTTTATGTGCGAGTCATATCGGGTTTTTTGTCATACGATTGCATGTATTTAAATTGAAAAAAAAAATTATTAGGTAATTTTTTTATATTTATAATAATATTAACAAACAATTTAAAACATAACAACTACAAAAATATCCAGCGCTACATAAAAAAAGTTCAAAATAAATACTTAAATATGAAGATCTTCTTTACAAATTTTGGAAGAATATCAAATTTATGAACAAAACTTGAAAACAATTTACAATAAATGTTCAATATGCTCTCCGTTTACCTCAAGTTTTTTCATTCTTTCGTTGAACGATCTTCTAACTTTAAAAAATATATTTGGCTGATTCGCAATAAAATTAGCGGAATTTACAATTTGCTGCCATAGTTCCTGGCGATTAATGAATCACCCTGTATATATATATATATATTGGTATATATATATATAGGTATATATATATATATATATATATATATATATATATATATATATATATATATATATATATATATATATATATATATATATATATATATATATATTGGGTGACCCAGAGCTACGTAATCGGTCCATAACTTTTTTGTCATTGAAGATATGGATACGAAATTTTCAGAGCAAATATGGTCTGACTAAGTCTATTTTTCAAAATTATTTTGAGGAAAATTGCGATTTTGCCGGAAGTGATATCAACTTTCTTATTTCGAATGCAATACCCTGTATATTTTTTGATTTTCGAATTTCTTATGTAATTTATAATAAAACTGTCATAACATGCTTCATACATAAAATGAACAGTTTTCGAGTTATTAGTTTTTTTCGTAAAATTTTGACACTTGCGTCTTCAACAAAAATAGGCTATAACTTCTTTGTTAGTAGGTCTAGCGGTTTAGATTTTTGTAACCTTGAAACATTGTTTTATTTATTCCATGTCAAAATTTTCCATATTTCTAACTTATTATTTGATAAAATCTAGGGTGAATTTGGCAAATTTCAAACGTTAATAACTTTCTTATTTCTAATGGAATGCTATGTATATTTTTGCATTATTAAATTTGCTATTTATTCAATTACCTTTCGATTTGTATAACCATTCCCTATACCTCAAGTTAATAATAACAAAGATATTTCACAATTTTGTAATAATTTATATATCAATGCACCTGAGAAATCGTCTAGCGTGTTATTTTGACGTATCCATGGATACCAATAATAAAAATTATTCAAAATCTAATTGTGTCACCTTTTCTAGTATTTTTTCAGTTAAAAATGGATTTTACGCGACAAGTAATGATAAATATGGTTTACTGTATTGGAGAAGCGAAACGAAATGTTTTGCTAGCTAATAGAATTTATCATCAAAAATATTCTGATTCTGATTCAACTACATTTTGTGACTCTGTTATTAATAAGCATTGATTTCTTTCTGTATAACATTGAAATGTATAATTTGGAGTAAATGTTGGATCATGGGAATGTACTCCTCCTGACCAAAATGATAATGTCAAACTTGATATTGCAATTTGACAGTCTAAAGTAAACATAGTTGTTTATAAACAACAATAATTATTGAATATTAACGTCTTAGAATTACTATTTTTTCAATATCTTTTCGGATATCAGCATCAGGTGCTACAAACCTAATGAACAGAAAAGTTGACTCAATTAAATTTTAAACAATTTTCCTAATTGGTATCCATGGATACGTCAAAAATAACTCGCTAGTCGATTTCTCAAGTGTATTGATTTATAAATTATTATAAAATTGTGAAATATCTTTGTTATAATCAACTTTAGGTATAGGGAATGGTTATACAAATCGAAAGGTAATTGAATAGCAAATTTAATAATGCAAAAATATACATAGCATTCCATTAGAAATTAGAAAGTTATTAACGTTTGAAATTTGCCAACTTCACCCTAGATTTTATCAAATAATAAGTTAGAAATATCGAAATTTTTGACATGGAATAAATAAAACAATGTTTCAAGGTTACAATGATTTGAACCGCATATCAATAGGCCTACTAACAAAGAAGATATAGCCTATTTTTGTTGAAGACGTAACTGTCAAAATTTTACGAAGAAAATTAATAACTCGAAAACTGTTCATTTAAAGTATGAAGAATGTTATGACAATTTTATTATAAATTACATAAGAAATTCGAAAATCAAAAAATATACAGGGTATTCCATTTGAAATAACAAAGTTGATATCACTTCCGGCAAAACCGGAAGTGCAATTTTCCTCAAAATAATTTTGGAAAATAGACTTAGTCAGATCATATTTGCTCTGAAAATTTCATATCGATATCTTCAATGATAAAAAAGTTATGGACCGATTACGTAGCTCTGGGTCACCCTGTATATATATATATATATATATATATATATATATATATATATATATATATATATATATATATATATATATATATATATATATATATATATATATATATATATATATATATATATATAAATATAATGGATTTTTCAACAAGAGGTGCCGGGTTTTGGAAGTAAATAAACTAGATAATTTCTATATTCTTACAGTATTCTCAACATAACTTATTACAATTGAGTATGAAAAATAATATCTGTCAAATGGCCGCCACGGCTTCTATGACATGACACAACACTTTTGGCAAAATTTGAGATTACGTAGCTACACATTGGTGGTGGAATTTCTCGAATTATGTTATGAATGCTTCTTGGATGATTTGAGTAAACCCTACTTTTACATAGCTCAGCAGAAAGTAATAAGAGGAGCGTTGGGTCGCACGATCTTGGCGGCCAGTTAACATTACCATTTCGCAATAGGATTCTTCCTGCGAATTTAGTCCGCAATAAGACCATAGTTTGTCGGGCGGTGTGACATGTCACACCTTACTGTTGGAACCATATATTGTTAACTTCCAAATCCCTTAAAGCTAGCCACAAAATTTGTTTATCATGGCGCGGTAACGTTCACCATTGACGGCAACCGCTAACCGTCTTCATTTTCAAAAAAAAATATTGCCCGATTATGCCCCCATCTCAAAATTCGCACCAAACGGTCACACGTTGGGAGTGCATAGGATTCTCGTGGATGCGTCTTGGATTTTCACTGTCCCGAATGCGGCAGTGTTTTGTGTTTACATACCCATTAAAATGAAAGTGTGCTTCATCGCTAAACATTATCCTCTTGAAAAAGTCATAATCAACAGGATTTTGGAGTTTCCAATTAGCAAACGTACGGCGCTGCAAGTGGTCGGCTGGCTTTAATTCTTGAGTTAACTGTATCTTGTATGGGTGGAGAGACAAATCTTTTGTTAAAATTCGCCACGTTGTAATTTTGCTGAGAGCCAAGTGCTGCGCAAGTCGTGGGACAGACATTTCTGGATCTGCAGCCTCAGTTTCATGAACCGCTGCAATGTTTTCCACGGAACGGCATGCACTTTCACGCATAAGAGACTTTATATCTTGGACAGATCCATCAAACTTACGCACAAAACTGCGAATTATTTCTTCTGTTTAGCGGTTATGGGGACCAAAGTAATCACGAATTCTGCGAAATGTCTTCATGACAGAAAACTCACTTTCATAATAAGTTTACAGAATTTAAGCACGCTGTTATACCGTGTATATTTTAAAACTTGTAATGACATGTGAAATGTCAGATCGAGTCACTATTATCAAACCATGGCACCCTATTATAAATATAATCTTTCGACATCAGGTACCTGTTATTGAAAAAACCTATATATATATATATATATATATATATATATATATATATATATATATATATATATATATATATATAAATATATATATATATATATATATATATATATATATATATATATAAATATATATATATATATATATATATATATATGTGTGTGTGTGTGTGTGTGTGTGTGTCTGTGTATGTGTGGATCTTTATTATAATGACCCATGGTAGGGCCAAGCTATAGAGAGTACAATATTTGTTATATCAGAGAATATGTTTTGCTAAGCAATCAGTCGAAGAGCACCAGTCATATCTTCATTTTGAACTGGCACCATTTTCTTTAGCTCTGTTTAGAGAAGATGGGTTGCCAAAGGGCGCGAAATCTTCACTCTACAAAGCTTTCACTGCCTACTTAGAGGCATATGCCACCGCAACAAATTGTTTGCATTGATCTGCACAAACTACGTACAGTTCGTTCAAGGGTATAATGTTATTAACACAGTCGTTGTTTTTGGCGGGTATCTAATCAAAGCAGCTACCAAAAATACAAGAATGCCGACAGACTCCGTCCTTCAAATAAACAGACCTCCGCTGAAGTACATCTCGACGAGTCGATGGTTGCAAATGTTATCCAAAAAAGATTTTTCTCAGAGGAAACAAAGGAATTTAATTCACCTAATTGCGTTATTATTATTATTTTTATTATGCTGAAGTAAAAATTCGAAAATTCTGATTTCACAGTAAAACAGTCAACCGAAGATGCTGACACAGTGATCGTTATCAACATGGCGATTAGTATGCCCGCATCGTCCGTGTCTGTTTACGTAGTACGAGAAGATATAGATCTTTTTCTCCTGCTAACATCACTGGCGAACTCTCATTCAAACGATTATGAAATAATTTACTGTCGATACAAAATAAGGTCGACAGAATTTAGAAAATAATGAAAAAGAAGCTTCAAGTGAGTGGGGGGTAGTGTAATAATTGATAAGAATTTTCACGAGACAAAAAATCATTGAGTTTTCGAAAATATGATAGAAATACAGAGTTTTCAATTTATTACAATATCCCACTCGGTTATATCGATACACGAAAAGGTCAGCACGATTGAGAAAATAATAAAAAAGAAGCTGCAGGTGAGTGAGGTGGTGTAATAACTGATAAGAATTTTCACGAGAAAAAACATTTCAGAATTATCAAAAACAAGATAGAAATACAGGGTTTTCAATTTATTACATTTGCCCACTCGGTTTTATGGATACAAAACATGGTCAGCAGGGTGAAGAAAAAGATAACAAAGAGGCTGCAAGTAAGTAGGGTGGGGTAGTGTAATAATTGATAAGAATTTTCACGAGACAAAATATTATAAAATTTTCGAAAATTTTTATTTATCTGAATACCTGTTCTACCGCTGCACTTGACGGGACAATATTGAAAAAACCTAATTCGCCAGCGACTATATTGTACCAATGTCACATCATTTAACAAATATTTAGAAAAATCTTTATTGCAATGAGCGTTAACACGATCACTTATTTGATCAATAATCTTGTTTTTACTAGATGCCTCGATGCCATTGCCTAATTTGCTCTAAGAATTCTCTTGAAATATATTCTCTAATTTAATAATTGGAGAATTTACTTCTTCCTCCAATGGTAACATACCATCTGCAGCATCATCACCATCGACTGGAAAAAATTATTTGTAAATGTTCCTGCACATCAAAATTTGGCATAATAAGGCGGCAACCCTATAATGTGAATATTCAGTGCTCAAGTAAAAATAATGTGTGGATGCTAGAACGATTTTCACGTAAAAATCACGAATATCTCGATTTAAACTCCTTCTATACTTTTTATCTCGCGAAGAAAGGCTGTGAAGTAATCAGCGTTGATAACAAGAGTATGAGAGCGTAACAAGAGTTTATATAACCTTTTAAGTGCTCTGAATATTTTTTTCGTGTGTGCAACGTCAAGTCTGAGAAAAATATTGTTCGAAAAATTTGATGTAAGTAAAGAATCTGCGTGTTGTTCAATAGTTTCATGTTTTGTAAATGCATTTGCTGCACCATTCACAAGAGCCCTTCTCCAATGCATCTGACGTACTGTTCAATGCCACAGTGAGTTTTTTCTTCGTCTTTTTAGTAAAAGAGTCAATTTTTTGTTCGCTTGTAGCGACTCATTTGTACAATAATACTAGTGTTCTTTCGTACTGAGCGAAGTGATTTATGTAAATAAAATCAGATAGAATCAGTTCTCCCCTCCACAACTTAAAAGTGGTCGTAAGTAATTATTCTAAATGCAGAATATCTTCATCAGTTAGATGACATTGGCAAAGTTAACCTCAAAATTCGAAGTTTATATATATTTCAGATTTTCACACAGATATGATGAAAATGAGCGCATTCTTTCGGGCATTCAGTGAATGAATGTGTTCTGTTTGCAAAATCACTTTCACTTCAATCACATAGGTTCCATCAGTTGTATCAGTACGAAAGAACACGAGTATTAGTATTGTTCTTTCGTACTGAACGAAGTGATCTATGTAATTAAAATCCGATAGATCAGTTTAAGCGGTCGTTCTTTCGTTTTCAATCAGTTCCCCCCTTCACAACTTAAAAGTGATCGTAAGTAATTATTCTAAACGCCGAATATCTTTCATTCGTTAGATTACATTGGCAAAGTGAACCTCAAAGTTTGAAGTTTATATATATATATATATATATATATATATATATATATATATATATATATATATATATATATTGTATATATCTCAAAAAAAAGGGTCTTCTCTAATGTTTTCAATGCAGTTCACGCATTCTCCATATTTTAGCATTATTAAAGCTTTAATAGAGTCTCTATGTAAGTATTTCTCTTGCAGTTTTTCGTTGCAAAGTAGTGATGCTGTACGTATTTAAGGTGGCTCTGGATCTCCAGTTGCTTGTTGTGTTCTATAAGCTTCTACATGTTCACCTTCCATTTCTTGGGCTATGCATTGTCTTATAAGGTGACGTAAATACGGCTTACCGCATTTTTTTTTTCAGAGCCTCAAACATTTAAATATTTGTAATGATGGATAACTATTCATAAATCTAACTTGTGAATTATATTGCTGATAACGTTATATATAATTGATTATAAATTTTACATTCAACATATCCTGAAGTCTGAGACATATTTATGTAAGACTGCTGAAATAAAAATACACACTTAATGTGCGTAGTTTCCATATTTTTTCACGAAATAATCCTGGTAAATACTTCGTTTAAACACGCACCATAATCGTTTTGACGTGCACCTTTGATTTGCATTTTTCATAAAATTAAAATTCCACCAAATAATTAAAATCCCTTTTCAAAATCATGAAATTAAATTTAAATTCATTCACTGATTCACTCGAGAAGTTACATTCGTAAGAAATATCAGTGGTTTTGGATACATAATACTCATCAAAATCAAAATAATTTGCATGAATATTCTTCGAGTGTTCTTTATTTATTTCTAACAGTTTATCAAGCAACCCGTACTTATTTGCCATAACCATGACATAACACAAAGAAGGAGCTAGCCTATTGCCTAGATTGTTCTATAAATTTTGCCACACACTATCATCTCGGCACGTTATTGCAGATTCTTTCACAATTAAGTAATTAGTTTTGATAACTGCTTCTGATAATTCTTCAGAGGTTACGACGTATTTCCTACCCTACAATTTTCCTATTGCTGAAGGTTAGTTATTAATAATAAAGTCAAAATTTAGCTAAGCATTTTTTGCATCCATAAAACCGAGTGGGCTATTGTAATACATTGAAAACCTTGTTTTTCTATCTTATTTTCGATAATTCTTTAATTTTTTGTTGTTTTTAAAAATTATTATCAATCATTACATTACCCCACTCACTCGCAGCTACTTTTTATCATTTTTTCAATCCTGCTGATCATTTATTGTATCGATAAAACCGAGTGGGCTATTGTAATAAATTGAAAACTCTGTATTTCTATCTTGTTTTCGATAATTTTATAATTTTTTGTCTCGTAAAATTTCTTATCTATTATTACACTACCTCACTCACTCGCAGCTTCTTTTTTATTATTTTCTTAATCCTGCTGACCATTTTTTGTATTCATAAAACCAAGTAAGCTATTTTAATAAATGAATATCCTTATATTTGTGTTATTGTCATATTTTTCAATGCTTTTTGAATTGTGGAATCATAATGAAGCCGGAAATGTAATTAATTATAATTAATTGTAATTAATTACAGAAAAGTTCTGTATCAAAAATAATCAATATGGTATAAGTGTGGTGCAGCTTTAGACTAAATCTACACCACAACCTCATAACTTCAGTTCTGCAACTGGTATGAATTTAGGAGTAGGTGTAATAAATTGTAATTAATGTGTGAAAAATTCACGTAGAGTGAAATAGGATGTGGGGTATAAAAGCTGGTGCACCGTGAGGGACATGTGTTCGGCAATGCGTTCGAGATCGACTCACGTTTGCATCACTGGGAATATCCTATATAACGTAGCCAAACCAACGTGTCCCCAATCATCTTCAGTACAAATAATGAACTGACTCAATATATACAGCCAAAATATTCTTCATTTAACTTTCTATCAGGCAAAGCATTGTACAGTATTGTGAATTCCTCAACGCATTAGAATTAAGTACAGAGAAACCTACAAAGAGTGGGAATATTTACCGAGAAATCGTCAGTTACAAGACTAATTATCGCTAGAACTCTTGGGATGCCCATCACTCACTCACCCATGAATATCAAATGAAACGTGAAACGAAGTCTCGTTACTTACCATGGGGGGATAAGAGTAGAACACGAATTGATAGGGTAAAATTTCATTGCGAAGGACAATCTTATTGAAAGAGGGTATTTGCCTGGTGTCTCACTGATAAAAGCAGGAATAATTTAGTCTAATTTTTGAAACACCATTTGAGAAAACAGAATATATATATATATATATATATATATATATATATATATATATATATATATATATATATATATATATATATGTATATATTTGTATATATATATATATATATATATATATATATATATATATATATATATATATATATATATATATATATATATATATATATATATACATATACATATATATGGTCTGCTAACTACCAAGGTTAATATCGTCGTTAACCTCAAGGTAACGATAACCCTCAAGATGACAATCTTGCTGAACTAAGAGGTAATTAAGGTTACCTTTGCAAAGCTTCTGGTGCTACCTCTATGATAACCTGCGTGTTGCTAACCGCAAAGGTTAATATCGTGATAAACCTCGAGGTAAACAAAACAATAACCCTGGAGATGACAATCTTACCGAACTAAGAGAAAACTAATATCGAAGGAATTACTGTGAATGCATTGAAAACTTTCAATCTCCCAATATATATATATATATATATATATATATATATATATATATATATATATATATATATATATATATATATATATATATATATATATATATATATATATATATATATACATATATGTATATATATATATATATATATATATATATATATATATATATATATTAACTAGCTGACCCGGCAAACGTTGTTCTGCCATATAAATTATTTTTATCTATCTATCTTTCTATCTATTCATCTATCTGCCGATGTATATCTACCTATCTAACTATCTATCTATCTATCTAGATAGTTATCTGTCTTTCTATCTATCTATCTACATATCTATCTAACCCGGCAAACGTTGTTCTGCCATAAAAATTATTTTTATCTGTCTGTCTTTCTATATATTCATCTATCTGCTAATGTATCTCTATCTATCTATCTATCTACATATCTATCTATCTATCTTTCTGACCCGGCAAACATTGTTCTGCCATATAAATTATTTTTATCTATCTAAATAGGGGTTGATCGTAGAGGGGTGAAAATTTAGGGTTGTATATATTTTTGAATGCTGTATCATAAAAAAATAGAACAGAAAATGTTGTCAGAAAAATAAAGAAAAAAATTAAGGGGTGGACTACCCTTAATATTCAGGGGGATGAAAAATAGATTTTGTCGGATTCTCAGACCTAACCGATATGCACACAAAATTTCATTAGAATCGGTCAAGCCGTTTCGGAGGAGTATGGGAACTAAAACTGTGACACGAGAATTTTATATATAAGATATATATATATATATATATATATATATATATATATATATTTATATATATATATATATTATATATATATATATATATATATATATATATATTTATATTTGAATATTTATTTCAATTATTTCGTACATATTGCTTGTCACCTTGTCTTCAAATAAATGAGCATACCTTCATTTACACATAATATTTTCTACTTAATGTACATGAATACAAAAGGCCTTGTAATCTTAACATCAAGTTCATAAATGAACTTCATTTTTGTGTTCACTTGTGATAAACGCCATCAAAGCCAGTATATTGAAGATAATTTGTCATTAGTTTGTTTGCAGGGCTCCGATTCTACATGATGTCAGTCAATGACCATTTTCCCGTGTATTTGTCCATACAGCACCGATTTTCATAAAAAATTGGATTTAGGTTCTACTTACCATCTATCTCAAAGTCTACCCTGTGGCAGGGGTTGATTTTTCCCTGGGGGTGGATGCCACCCCTTCTTGGGAATGAAAAATTTTTCATTGAAAATAAGTACGGAAATCGATAAATTGACTAATTTTAAGCAACTTTTGTTTCATGAAGTTTTTTCTGAAAGTCAATACTTTTCCACATATTCGCGGGTGAAATTGTCGGTTTTCAGGCAAAAAAAACCACGTTTTCAGATTCTTTTTCGCGAATAACTGGAAAAATATGCATTCTATCGAAAAAAATGTGAAAAGCAAATTTATAGCTTATAAAAAAACAAAGAAAATTGTGTGTTTGTGATGTATGCAGATCCAATACAAACGGAATTATTGCTTGTTGAAAGTTGACTGGTATTTTCAATCGCCAAAATGGAAAGTTTCTACTACAATAACCAAAAACAAACGCATTTTTCGAAAACTCATAAAACTTTGTTTAAAGTCCTTTAAAAAACCTTTATTTTCATTTCTTATAAAAGTTCCTAGCATCAAAACTAAGCGTGCTATGAAGAGAATAATGTCGTTTCCTATTTTTTCGTTGGAAAAAAATAGTGAATATCTCACCCTCTCTTCCACCCTTTTTGAAGAAAATCGTTTCCACTTTACAATTCACTTCATTTATGTTTTTATGATACATTCTGAGTGTTTGGCCAGTTTAAAGTACTTCTTTTTGAAAAAAATTGAGTTTCAAGAGAGAAAATCATTTTCGTAATTTAGCAAAAAATCGCCTTTTCTATGCAAAATTTTGTGGAGTACGAAATTGTGTGTTCGCTAGTATGTTGCCATCATTGCTTCTTCAGCCTTATTGAGTTCTTCTTGGAAGTAAGATTTTCCTAGTCCGCAGAAAGGCTCTGGCACGATAAGTGGCGTTGACGCACATTTTCGTGCCAGGGTGTCTGTTCATTACCTTTCACTCCGACGTGCCCCGGCACCCAGAGGAGGATCACTTTGTTGTTCCTGCCCAGATCGTTAAGTTTGTCTAGGCATTCACAAACCATCTTTGAGTTGATGTTAGAAGAGCTCAACGCTTTGATGGCTGCTTGGCTATCGGAGAGGCTCGCAATTTCCTTGTTCCGGTATTTCCTGTCGAGGTTGAACTGAATGCACCTTTCTATGGCGTGAATTTCCGCTTGAAAAATACTGGGGAAGGATAATGATACTTTATTATTAGATTGGCAATGGCTCTCGATAAACAGAAATCGTTGCGCTTTACTAACAGATCACTTGGGTCAGTTCTAGGGTCAAAAAACCAACATTTTGTCAGGGCATTACCTAGAAACAAGTAACGTGGCCATACTTACCTAAAGTGATGTCATCTTGGTCAAATGGATTGCTGAAAAAATTGTCTAATTTGTTCGAATTTCTTCCATAAAATGAAAATCAATTTTTGAGAGAGTAAGAGAAATTGTGGGCAGCATAATTGGTACGAGGAGTAAATCATTTTGTGACTATTAAGAGTCAAATCATGAAAAATATTAAAGGTGACCATGGTTAATTCAATATACTATATAAAAAGAAGAAGGAGAATTCTTCAATAATTCAAAAAATTATTAAACAATTTTCCAGGGGAGCTGGTTATATGTATTCTTTGACAAAGAATTCTACATTCATATTCTAATTTCTATAATTTACTGTTGGATTATGAATGTAGAATTCTTCGTCGGGAATACATATAACCAGCTCCCTTGGAAAATTGTTCAATAATTTTTTAAATAATTGAAGAACTTTTCTTGTTCACTTTATGTAGAATATTAGTCGAGAAGTCGAGAAGATGTCGAGCAGGCCGGACGTGTGCCCGCGATGCTCTGATAATTTCATAATGAATATTAAAAGCGTTAAGTGCAATATTTGTCAACTGAGATTTCATGCAGCCTGTGCATCAACAAAAGAGGCATGTGTGAAGATACTTTCGGAAAATCTGAATTTGAAATGGTTTTGCAATTCCTGTATGGAAAAAATTCCCACGCAATGGTGTGATACTATCATCGAAAAATCTGGACCGAATACCGGTGATGTTCTACTTCAGAATGAAATTGAATGTTTAAAACGAGAAAAAACTCTTCTGCTGAAGTCGATACAGGATCTGGACTATATTGTGAGTCTCCAAATATCAATTATTGAATCCTATGAAAATAATTCCAAGAATTTCGAAATCGTATCAACAGTCAATGTATAAAAAAATGTTAAATCTAACCGGAATGTAAATAGTTCTGATAAGGAATTATCGTTGGCCATACGTTCTACACCTGTGTTACATCAACGTGAAAATGTACTTCAGGATGAACAGGTGCTATGTACAGAAAATGCATCTTTTAGCAATCAATTTAAAAATAAAAGAAATAATCACAATTCCAATATAGATAACAAAAAACCGGTTATCGATAGTAAGTCAGTTAACTCTACTATACTTCATGCTCAACAAGCAATACTAATGAATGAATATCAAAATATTCATATACGAAAATTGATAAATACCCTCATAATTGAAAAGAAACTGCATCTGAGTGGCAATCTGTAAAAAGACGTAACAAACCACGTAATAGAAAATTTGTCATGGGATGTGGACTAATTCTGAAGAGAAAACTGTTCCCCAATATATTCATTTTCATGTATCTAGACTTCATCCTAATACTAAGCCTGAAGATCTGAAAAAATTAATGTTTACAGTTTTTCCAGAGGTACAATGTGAATCTTTGCAATCTAAATATCCACTTATATACGCGTCTGTTAAGGTGTCCATCTATCAGGATAATCTTGAGAAGGAGTGGAGTAAGGATGTTTGGCCAAATAGGGCCCTCGTGTCTAGATATTTTTTATTCAAAAAGGGAACATCTCAAGTGCCGGAAAGTGTTCCTCAGATACAAAAAATACCAGGGTAAATCATCCCTCTGCTTACGCAGATAATTCAAAAACTAGTGGTCACAAGGCGTTATCCCTTTTATTTTAAAATGTACATTGTTTGAGTACAGCGATGAACAAATTAAAGTTATTATTGTCTAAGAATGAAGTGGATATTTTAGCGATTGCTGAACACTGAAAATCGTGTGAAGGAATCACGCAATATTATATACAGGGATGTAATTTAATTTAATTTAATTTCATATTCTATTAATGAGTTTGTAAGTTTCTGTAATATTTGAAGCTATTTTTCTTTTTTTTTGAATTGTCAAACTTTTTTTATTTTGACTTGTTTCATTTGTATTAAGAATACTTATTGGAATTAATAAATTGTATTGTATTGTATTGTATTAAGAGGCATGCAATTACACCAACGCGTGTGGAACCATAGCTAATGGTGTGTAACTTGTGCCATAGCTTCATGGGGTCTATGAAGTCATGATTGAATTCCGATAACGATGAAATATATCTAATGTCATCCATGTCTTTTGCTGTCAGTTATAACTAGAACACTTGCAGTTGCACAAAAAGAAAAAACAGTGAATACGAAAACGTTTATTTTGTAATAACAGTAACTTTCGATGCAAATAATTCTTTGATCAAAACTGAACTATACACATTTATTTATATTTTCATTTTATCCTACTAGTGTTGTAAAAGTGCCATTCCAAAGTTAATTCTGGGATCCATCTTTCTTCGTGACTTGACTGAGTCTTATCAGTTCAGGAACAATAACTTTTATTTCCAAATACTGTCAAAAAAATTATATTCCGTTTCATAGATTCATGCAGCTTCGAAGGTAGAACTATGTATAAATTCACAAATATAGGTATCACAATATTTTAAATTCGACTCTATGAAAGAATATCTAATAAACAATGTGGCCTATGCTCCCCTGTTTTCTAATCACCAATCTCAGGATTAACGTTTAATGTGGAAAGAATAATTAAAAATATTGTCGACGATATAATGACTGAATAATAACATCTGTGACTTTTTCATCGTCAATTCAAAACTAATTTTAAAAAAAGCTTTCACAAAAACAATTTCCCTCAAACAATACACCTCGGCTCTCTTTGATCATGTTATAAGTTTGGACCATTTCAAAGCTTTCAGGAAAACCTAATTTTAACATCCAAATACTGAAAGCCAACGGTTTTATTTGACATTCAATTCAGTGGGAATTATGAAGATAATTTGATCGTAGAATGTTTTTGCTGTGTTATTTGCTGTGTACTTTTTTGATGTCTTGAAAATGGTCTCATAACTCCAAAATTATTCTTTACTATACTCTCTAGGATTTGATAAGAAGTCAAAGTTATATTGATACCTTCACTATTATAGCGACACTTATTCCGACTTCAAATTTTTATTTACATTAATAAAAAATATTTGTCTAAGAGTAGTGCGTAACAATATCAACAATTTTTTATCATTAGTTATTCAAATTTGTAAATGTATATTTTTAATGGTCTATAAATTACTTGAAATTGCTTCCTTAGTATAGCCAATTAAAAATATGAGATTGAAATCCAATTTAAATATGGTACTAAATTATAATTTATTTCATTTGAATAATCAACATCATTATTGCTGCATCATCTCCATACTGTATGTGTCTGAATGTCATTTTATTTCTAACTTGGGATTCATTTTCGAATATTTTTTCATGAAGATTTCATTTACCATTTAGTTTGTAGGAATATATTTATCACTGAAATAAATTTATTCAGAAAAATATAGTTCTCATAAAATAGAAAACTTACATCTATAATAATTAAGTGTCCAAAGCGTCAATACTGGAAAAAAGTAAATACATCAATAATATCATTGAGACATTTTCTACGACTATTTGACTCACAGTTTTTGAAGAAAAATGGAAAAAGCCTCATTATTTTAAGGAATGCTGAAAAAATAATTACATTAGTCGTGTTATTGAGCAATTATCCACAGCTTTCATTAAATAACTATCAATGAATAAGATTCAGAAATCCTGTAAATAGTTGTTGTTTCGAAATTCAATAATTCGATAATTATTTCTCAATCTAGTGTGGAAAATAAGTGAAGAATTTACTTTAAAAAATAAAACACTATACGAAACTCACCAGTTTTCTTAGTACCAAGAATTTTACCTGAAATATATGCAAATTTGAAAAGATTGTAATAAAATCCAGATGAGACTCACCAATTACGTCTTCTATAAAACCAATAATTGCTCTCGGTGTTGCTAGTGTAACAACTAAAATTCAGAAATTTTTCTCAGTTTTAAATGAGTTGTGATCGAATAGAATAAATATACAGAGCAAAATGTTTAGTGCAGCAAGTTGAAATATAAAATTAACGGTAATTGCTCCAAATTAGCTGAAACAAACTCATCTTTTTCATCTTTGTTAGATCCAGGTCAGTCAACTATGTGAAACAATAAAAATCTTCAAGGATTATCTGAATATCCAGAATTAAATTAAATTATATGGTTGAACACACACACACACATACACACACATATATGTATATATATATATATATATATATATATATATATATATATATATATATATATATATCTATATATATATATATATATATATATATATATATATATATATATATATATATATATCTATATATATATATATAAAAAAATATATATAAATATATATATATAAATATATATATATATATATATATATGGTTATTTTCTTTACCAAGACATCTATAATGAAAGAACAAATTTTGAGTTACAACAGAATTTACAAAAAGGTTAAAAATTACTTACTAACTTGAGGTTATATAAATTTTGAAAAATCGTAAAATAGGAACAGACATGCTGATGGGTACAATCTTGAAACTTCGTCACATATGTAAACATCCATTTCAAGAAATAGAAATCTTATTTTCAACAATCAGTAATTTCCCATCTTGCTACCTAAAAGAAACTACACAAACAAAATGGTCGAAGTCACCTTTAGCACGCGGAGCTAAACCACAGAACAAGTGTGTGATCTTCTTGACAATCGTCGATATATCAAATGAACGGGACACACACATATATATATATACATATATATATATATATCATAATTACCAGCGATTTGATCACAAATGAATATGCAACACAAATATTTGTTTTTATTTTGGAATTAGGCGCGTTTTGGCTATATCCCCTTTTTCAATAGTTCGATATGTCCAAAACAATACAATAAATAATTTTGTTTTCCCATATTGACAACAATCACTTACATATTAAGGACACTGAATACTAGAATATATATATTTTTAAACTGAAATTATTAGTGTTTGTAAAACTTTTGACCATTTTTCGCTAAGGTTACTCAGTCACTCATCAATTTAGATTATAATGATGGAATATCCAACAATGACACTTCAATACTAGATTTTATAACACTTAACACAGAGTTGTATATATATAGGTATGTATATTTTTTGTGTGTTTTTTTTCTTCAGGTTGTGAACTTGTGAAAAAGGTTTTTTTTAATCGGTTAATAATGTGTCTCACTTCAATATTATAATTTTTTAATACATTATTCATTTTTTTGAATAAGCCAGGAGAGTAGGTACTTCAACCTCACATACCTTGATTCATATTAGTATCAATATTCTTGTATTTTGGGGGTAAGCATTTTGGTTTAACATTTATTTCACCTTAATTAAATTCTGTAGACGAAATTTTGGGTTAGTGAAAGTTATTGCTCGATCGAATAGGCTTGTTGTTGTATTTTGTTGGTACAAATGATTCAAAATTTAAATATATCTGTGACCATTTGTTAGTTTTTTATATCAGGTTATCTCAATGTGACCATCAATTTCTGGATGAATTTTGATGTCTAAAAAACTTTTTTCATTGTTTTTTCTACTTCTATTGTGAACTGCAGCCTGGGGTAGATAGTTTTAAAACATTTCATTACCTCATTGTCTGTGGGATTGCAGTTATACAATCGTCAGCTAATCGCTTGAAAAATTTTTGTTTCAAAATGAGTTTCCTTAAGGCCTTATCTTCGACTTCTCTTGCAGAAATCTGTGATGGCATCGAAAAATTTATTCTTACGTAAAATGGTAAGCTGATTCCATTTCTCTTCAATTTTTTTCATTGCTTTAACAATTGGTAAATACAATTTTGAAATCTTGCGGTATTATCTGTTCTCCATTCATGGAAATGCCAAGAATTCTTCATATAATATTCAGTTTGCCGATAATTTTGGTAATTGCGCCAGAAATAAACCATAGGTTAATTCAAGTAATCTTTATACAATGCGCCGCAAATTTAATGCATAGCTTAAATATTCCCTAAGTTTTGACTGTGAATATTTTCTTAGCCGATGATTCGATTTTCACCAAATTGTAGCTCCGTTCTCTGAGAAAATGCAGTAGTTACAAGATAATCAAAAAATGAAATAAGCTTATTGTACAAGGTGATTAAATAGTCACATATTTTCTTCGTCAAATTTTAAATAGTTCTGCGGGCAATATCGAGTAGCTCAGTCAGCAAAAAAGTACACGGTGCTATAGCCTCATGTCTTTTGAGTAGGTTGTTTTTTTAATCGTCGGTTTATCTTGAGCCGTTCGAGAGATATTCATGTTTTTATGATCGCTCACATGTATCGCACGAAATTTTTGGAAACTTCTTTGTTAATTTGCGAAGATGGCTGTGCATACAAAATTTCATTACAAATTGACAACTGTGTTCATTTAGTTTCGTATGTCTCTCCATATTACAAGCCTCCTACTGAATCTTTTCAAAATTACCGAACTACCTAACTAGCAGTTCAGAATGGGTTTTTTCTATTTTACTTAGGTACTTGTAGCCATCCTTCTATTTATCCTTTCTACACAATTTATCATCTATTTATTTCTTGTATTGGATATAATAGAGAAACATATTAAGTTTGCATTTAGCATCTGAAGAAGGCGAACTTCACCGAAACGTGCGTCAAGCGTTATTTTATTTACTGAATATGCTTTTATAAACCATTGTTGTAATACGTTTATTAATTTACGTCTTGTATCGGCCCAATCAATCCAAAATGAATAAATAAACAAAGTTGACAACTTGTGATGAAATTTTGTTTGCACAGTCTTCTTCACAAATTAACAAGAATTTTAAAGTATTTCGTGCGAAAGATGTGAGCGGTTATAAAAACATGAATAGATCTCAATTGTCTCAAGATAAACAGACGATTACAAAAACAAGTTACGCAGAAGACATGCAATTATAAGACCGTATACATTTTTTCTGCCAGAGCTACTCGATATTGCCCGCAGGCGCAGAAGGATTTAAACTTGGACAGAGAAAACATGTCACTATTTAAACACCCTGTACAATAAGTTTATTTCATTTTTTGATTATCTTGTAACTACTGCATTTTCTCAAAGAACGGAGCTACAATTTGGTGAAATAATTATTCAAATCGGATAACCGGCAAAAAAAATAGTCACAGTCAAAACTTAGGGACTATTTAAGCTATGCGTTAAATTTGCTGCGCAGTGTATATAAAAATGAATTCTTATTTCCCTTGGTCCCGCCATCACGCTTGAACGGCTGGACCGATTTCACTAATTCTTTTTTGTTGTGTTTTCTATTGTCAGAAGAAGGTTCTTATGAATGAAAAATTTGAGAAAATTGCGCGGGAAATTAGAAAATCTCTATATATAAAAATGAATCCTTATTTCCCTTGGTCCCGCCATCACGCTTGAACGGCTAGACCGATATCACTAATTCTTTTTTTGTTTTATTTTTTATTGTCAGAAGAAGGTTCCTATGAAAGATTATTAGAGAATTGCGCGGGAAATTAGAAAATCTGAGAATTCTCAATCACCATATAAAATTATTTCTAATCATTGTCATTTTTATTTTGTCATGACTGAATAGAAAAATTCATATTACTCACAATTGTTTACCCTTCTACGATCAACCCCTACTTTTGCAACTTTTCATTTTCTTAAATTTTATCCACAGACCCGCAATAGGGCTGCAAGATGGCAATAGAAAATAACAATAGTCGCTTTGAGAATAGGTCGTAATATATTTTTCATATTCCCAATGATAAACATTTTTGCCGGGTC
>JARQZK010002986.1:0-22500 GCA_030704885.1 Cynegetis impunctata
TTACAATAAATACTACTTATATTATCTGTGTCGGTCCTGAAATTGATGGCATTTTTATCAGCGCGAATGTGATACATTTCCAAGAACAACCGACATCTATAGTTTATCAAAAAATTTGAATACCTTAGAGAAAGTATTTAGGTAGGATTACATGCTAAAAAATTGCATTAGATCTTCATAACTCTAAGCACTTGAGAATCTTTTTTCTTAAAACATTCATGTTTATAAGAATACTTCAAATAAACCAGAGATTACACTTATATAGTTTCATTCTATCCACAAATCATATACAAATTTTATACAATAAGTAATGAAAATTATTATCATATTAAAATTGTAAAATGCACATTGCTAAGTGTTCATTTAGGATTGAATAAAAAATTTTTTTCAGTATGTACCAAATAAATTTTAACTTATATTCAAAAATGTACTATCACTTAGTAACGGAAAAATCCATTCAATATTTTAGTGCTAGTTAGCTGAGTGTTCAGGAATGCTCTACAGCATTCAGGAGGTCTTTGGTTCGAACCTAGACGTCGATTGATTTATCATGAGATTTTTTTTGAAGGATTCTTCATGACGTAGGTAAGTTACTGCTTACAATCTCACAGAGCTCATTGCTGAGTCAGTAGGTGGAAAGAGCTTCATCACATAACTCAAGAAGCCTGCGTCCAACATACGTACTAGAGGAAGGAATGAAAGAGATAGTCTTCTTTTTTCCTATCAGTCAGGTAGTACTTAAATCATCATTTCCTTTCACAGGTGACGTACCCTTTCCGATAACTACGTCAGTGTCATCAGAAACGGAAGGTGAAGCCTAGCTATAACACGACTCTATACTGAAAATGATGGGAATGTGAAATTTTCCGATTCGAGTGACATAATTCGATCGGTAAATAAATTGACAGTAACGAAAAAATTTTTCCAACTCCTTCAAAAACGTGAAATGTGAAGTTTGTAATTCAATGATGGGATTCCCGTGACAACCGATGTTCCGAGAGAATGAACAGGAAATTTCTAAACGAGAGATGCCAGATTTTCATTAAACTGAATCGTTCTGCTCCCAGTTACGTAGCCAAGAAAAAGAATAGAGAAGTGTGTTGTAAACCGAGCTCAGGAAATTCCATCCCCAATTTTCCGCATTGTTTTGCAGCACACTAACCGTAAATTTGTTGGATGCGTGACAGTTTCATTCAGGAAGAATTATTTCGGAATATGAACATCTGGTGAGGCTAAAAAATAATGTTTCTATTTTTTGCGTCACAGTTGAAAATGACTCTCGGAATTTTTCTATTATTTCACTTTGTGGAGTATGAACATGATATTCAGAAACTTTTATGATGATGGGGAGTGTATTCTGGTTATTTTACAATGCGTTCATTACTGTTTCCTTATAGTTACTACTCAGGCTGTCCCAGATATCACTTTCTACTTGAATATTTCGTTTCATATGAAGTTTTGAAAAAATGTGGTAAGTTAACTTCACAGGTTTTTATGCATTTGAGAATATTTTTCGTAAATACTTCTTTATTTCACTAGAACAACTGGGTGCGCAGTTTGAGCATGAATTTTGTGATGAATTTTTGATTTTAATAAATCAATTTCAAATTTAAAAATACGAAATTCAAGAAATTTTTTTTCATTTTTCAATCAGTGTCGAAAAGGTTTTCATATGATGTTTCATATACCATTGAAATAAAAGTTTATACTTAGGTGTACGGCAGTAATTACAAAATAAATAATAATTTTCTTCGCCTATTTTAATGTATGATTGTCATGGGCAACCAACTACAGAAGTATTCAGCACGGAATAGTTGAATTATTCTGTGTCTGTACTGTTAGTTTGAATGGTTTAGACAATGTTTCTTTTGTATTTGTGGAATTATGGACTTCCATTGTCTATAAAAATATATCTGAAACAAAAATAAAAGAAAGGAAAATTTTGATTAGTAAATGGCAACAAAAGAAAATGGCTGAAAAATTAAATTCAATGAATTAGTATTATATGTAAAAAGGAAAAAGAAATGAAATGAGATTAGTAAATAATAAGTTGGAACTTGGTGAAAAAATAAAATTATACAATCAATATACACGACATTTCGGTTAGTTGGGTATCTCTAACCGTTCTCAAGTGTAAACTGATTATCAGAGGAAAGGAAAAGCATTTGGGAGGTCTCGGGTTCAAACCCCGGGGCCGACTGGTCTGCCATGAGTTTTTCTCAGAGGTTTCCTCATGGTAATGTAAGTCACTGCTTGCAAACTTATAAGGCGAATGCTGGGCCAGTATTAATCCTCTGAACCCTACCCACACTTCCTATGTTCCATAAATATCCCGTCTCACCTTTCCTTAATGCACTTGTACATACAAGTGTATCCTCTGATCTGGCTGAAGGAGTTAATCCCAAACTCAAGCTGCCCACCTCCCTGACACATACTTCAGGGAGGAATGAAACACGTGTGTTTCCGATTATCAGAGTTTGGATTGATCTTTATATACTCCCTTGATCAGTCGTGCCGTGTTGGGCGTCTCTCCCATTGGGCGAGGGGGGGAGCTTGAGACCACTGATACGCGCCAGGATTGGTCGCCACGCGTTTGCCACTTCAACACTGGTTTACTGAAAACTTCATGGTTCTGTTGGATGAAAGCAGCTTCCTTGAATTTTCGTTTTCGGCAGTTCTGTTCCCGGTGAATAATCCTAGCATCGTTCCACTTAATGTTGTGATGTTTTGTCCATGCGTGATCAGCAATTCCCGATTTCGATGTTTCGGCTTTTCGTGTGTGTATTTGATGTTCTCCGATCCTAACATTAAGAGGTCTCTTCGTTTCACCGATGTATGAATCTCCACATTCACAGGGCACAAGGTATACGCAATTCTTGTCCATCTGGTTTAGTTTTGGTCAGCCTGTTTCTTAAGGTGTTGTCCGACTTGAACGCTGTTTTGATGTTGTACTGCTGAGCGATTCGCCTTATCTTCTCGGATATTCCCTTCACATAAGGGATGGTTATCATCTGGCAATTCGGGTTCTCCTCTCGTGTGGTTCTGTTCTGTTGACATTCCGCGATAGTCCTTGTTATTATCTTCTTGTTGTAACCACTTTCTATCAGGTCCCTTTCTATGTTAGATATTTCCTGTTCCATGAGTCGGGGATCGCTACAAATTATTGTCGCTCTCCTGAACAGTATCCTGATTATTCCTTTCTTCGTGCTCATTGAGTGATTCGAAGCGGAGTTGAGGTATTGGCCTGTGTGTGTGGGTTTTCTGTAGACTGACGTACTGATGTGATTATTGTTATGTTTAACCAGAACATCTAGAAAGGGTAGGCTGGAATCCTTTTCTTTCTCCATCGTAAATTTGATGGTGGTGCGAAAGCTGTTTATATGGTTTAAAATGTTCAGGAGAGCGACAACAATTTGCAGCGATCCCCGACTCATGGAACAGGAAATAGCTAACATCGAAAGGGACCTGATAGAAAGTGGTTACAACAAGAAGATAATAACAAGGACTATCGCGGAATGTCAACAGAACAGAACCACACGAGAGGAGAATCCGAATTGCCAGATGATAACCATACCTTATGTGAAGGGAATATCCGAGAAGATAAGGCGAATCGCTCAGCAGTACAACATCAAAACAGCGTTTGAGTCGGACAACACCTTAAGAAGCAGGCTGACCAAAACTAAACCAGATGGACCCCCGGACAACAAGAATTGCGTATACCTTGTGCCCTGTGAATGTGGAGATTCATACATCGGTGAAACGAAGAGACCTTTTAATGTTAGGATCGGAGAACATCAAATACACACACGAAGAGCCGAAACATTGAAATCGGGAATTGCTGATCACGCATGGACAAAACATCACAACATCAAGCGGAACGATGCTAGGATTATTCACCGGGAACAGAACTGGCGAAAACGAAAATTCAAGGAAGCTGCTTTCATCCAACAGAACCATGAAGTTTTCAGTAAACCCAGTGTTGAAGTGGCAAACGCGTGGCGAACTATCCCGGCGCGTATCAGTGGTCTCAAGCTCCCCCCCTCGCACAATGGGAGAGACGCCCAACACGGCACGACTGATCAAGGGAGTATATAAAGATCAATCCAAACTCTGATAATCAGTTTACACTTGAGAACGGTTAGAGATACCCAACTAACCGAAACGTCGTGTATATTAATTGAATAATTTTATTTTTTCACCAAGTTCCAACTTATTATTTACTAATCTCATTTCATTTCTTTTTTCTTTTCACAGATAATACTAATTCATTGAATTTAATTTTTCAGCCATTTTCTTTTGTTGCCATTTACTAATCAAAATTTTCCTTTCTTTTATTTTTGTTTCAGATATATTTTTATAGACAATGGAAGTCCAGAATTCCACAAATACTGTGTCTGTACTGTTATTCCACAGAGAAAAGGAATTCATAATTCAAATCGAAAAATTTAACTCTATACAAAATAAAGTAGAAACTGCGGAAAAAATTTTATGCAATAATCGTTCGAAAGTAATTAACACTTCAGCTTCCACCAGTTCCACATATTCCTTATCGGATATTGTGGGTAATGTGAACTATTCAGAATGTCACATGTCTAATATTCCATCTATGAATTTCTCAAATTGTTGTATCGGGAGCATAAATATGAATATATCGAAATGAACATAGAAATTCATATAGTGTCAAATGTATGTATTATGCAAAATGAAAATTTATTTCAATCAGGATGTATACTCAATTCATGATGAGGTCGACGGAAAAATCATGTAATAAACTCGTTTATCAATGTAGCGATTAATGGTCTCGAACTATCAACCATTAATCGCTGTCATTAATAAACTAGCTTATTAAATAACTATTTTTTTCAATAAGTCAAAAAATGTGTAATTTTTAGTGACTTTTTAATGTCAAAAGTAGTCTATTTTGAACAGAGTGTTAAGTACAGATCTACGTTGCTTGATATAGATAATATACAATACCCATTATACTCATTTCAACCATCTTTTATCAAACATATTACAAAATTATTCAATCCATACCAATTTTGTACAAGATTCATACTAATAATTATATCAATGTGATTATGTATTCTTGGTACTAATATTTTACATTGGGACTCCATTATTTTGTGCGACATTGATCCTCTCAGGCAATATGTTTAATTCTTACATTTTTCGTTTTATCAATAAATTTTATGAAATTTTAAAGACAATAAAGCATATTTTGATTTTGAGTACAATTGGTGTTAGTTTGTATGTTATTTCTAAACGATGATCTTGGTTATACTGAATCAATCAACACATTTTCCTTCATGAAACTTTGGATAACGTCCTATAGGTATGTGCTGGTTAATGGCTTGAGTTGATTTCAACATGGATGACTTCACCCACAGGTTTGACGACTTTCATAGGTTTTCTCCTAAATAATCTAGAATTACAGTTTCTAATACCTTACATTTTTTTTCTTGAAAACACTAAGTATCAAATGTATCATATTCCTTTTTGTATAGTAGTCTGGACTTTATTGGTAGAAGTTCTAAGGGCTTCTTCTGACTCCATCACTTCAGCAGGAGTATCAGATGTATCACTAAAATCACCTTCTTCATCTATAATTTAACCGATATTTTATTGAATCTACTGAAATTATTGAGATTTTGCAGTAACGGCGACTTCAATAATTGAAAGTATTATTATGCACCCTGACAACCTAATATTTGTTCTAATGGTTTCTGTCAATGTATTGCGATTTCCTGAAATGATTTTTTGTACAGCAGCCATTAAAAATGACGTTTTTGATGCTTTCTTTGAGTTTTGAAAGTATACGTTTATAAGGTATAGTGTAAGAAATCTTTTTAACATGTAGTGTTGAGAGAAAAATCCTTATAAACGAACATTTTATCACTGAAAATTGACACCACGAAGTTGATGAGTTCCATATTTTTAATTTTTCTTCAACATATGCTGAAAGATAGTTTCACTGAATTTTCTCTCTATAGTCTCAATCTACACCAGGCGAGAAAATTGGTATATGAAATTTCGTACTGCGGGCGCGACTTTTTTGGCCGCATTTCTAGTGTGGCTCTTTTTGCAGCCTCTTCAATGTCCATTGGTAAAAATCATTATTTTTATTTGGATTTTCAAACTGTTTTATGAACTGTTTTTGTTACTTATTAATAACGATGGTTACCATAACCCACAAAATACGCGATGCTTGTTAGAAAATCAAAAATGAAAATGAAGGACACCTTACTGCATAGCACTAGGAATGATGAAACTCCTCGGCGCATGAGCATGTCGTCAATATTATTTGAATGTATTATATAAATTAAATAACAATGAAAGTCGATTTTACGACTGAAATGAAGGAAAATTGCAATAAACGTATTGATAATTCGATATTACGAATAAAATCCATGAAAATTTAGCAAAAATATCCTATCCCGGTTCATTTTGCTGCAAATTATGAATCAAATTGATAAGATGGGAAGCAGACACAGACGCAGAATCAAGCTGAAGCTATCATCAACGTCGCTTGGTTACCGTGGCACACAGAGCACTTCGACGCATGTTTTGTAGGTCTTCGTACATATCGACCTTGGCGCATGCGCATGTCGTAATGCCTATCTAAAAACCGCTATTATTTTTCATTCCTCGTTGGGAAAAATTGGGAACAAAAATTCTCTTATGAAATCATATGTATTTTATCGATATCCGTTGGAATTTTTAAAATCGGACCAGATCCCAATTTTTTTTCTTGAAACTTTAGCTTCGCCTCGGGGTAAAAACGCTATAATTTTTTATTTTTCGTTGGGAAAAAGTGGTAATTTAAATTCCCTAATGAAATCATATGTATTTTATCGATATCCGTTGGAATTTTTAAAATCGGACCAGATCCCAACTTTTTTTCTTGAAACTTTAGCTTCGCCTCGGGGTAAAAACGCTATAATTTTTTATTTTTCGTTGGGAAAAATTGGGAATTAAAATTCCCTAATGAAATCATATGTATTTTATCGATATCCGTTGGAATTTTTAAAATCGGACCAGATCCCAACTTTTTGTCGTGAGACTATAAACCCTTTAGCTTCGCCTCGGGGTAATAAGTTGTCAAGAGATGTCAAAAGTATGCGATTTCGACTTTTTCTTTTGTTACCAAAAGAGAAAAGATGTACAGAAAAAAGTGTATGATATTTCTGTTAAACTTGACTTCATTTTGTTCTTGGAGTTCTTCTCCACTCACAAAATAAAGTATTACTTTTAACACTAATATCATGAATAGCTATTGCTTGTCACTGCAAAATAATAAAAATTAGCTTTCAAAACGTTAATAATGAAAGGTAATTTCATTATAATTTTTTGAAAGTAGGTATTTGAAAAAAATCATATATAGGTACAACTTGAATATAAAGCCTATTTTCTGCACTCGCCTACGGCTAGTTATGATAACTTCTCCCGCGTGCAAGAAATAGTCGCTTCATATTCTTGTAGTATAAATAACAATTTTTTTCAATACTTCACATTGATCGAGATATTTACATGGTTACTTTTTTCTAGACAGTCTGTATAGTTCGAGTTGAGGTAGGCAAACTCTGTTCGAAATAAAAACATATTATGAACCATAACACTGCATAATTCAAGGATGATAAATACAATTTAAAAAATAGTAATTTCAATAAATTCTTTTTTGAATAGAATTGAAAAATCATAAATACATACTCATTTATCATTATAAAATAAAGCAAGTAGTTATTCAGCAATATTTTATGTAAAAAGCTTCTTTATGATTAATATTTCTTACCTTGTCAGTGTTTCTTACTTTAAGTCCAAATATTGTATATAGTTTTTCTTGTTCACGATTGAAAGTAAAATCAGAATGCATTTAAATTATACAGTTGTGACATGATCAAATTATAATTTGATTGTCAACTAAACAGCTCTATAAAGTGAATGATTTTTCTTCGTCAAATTATGTTCAGCTCGCATTTCTCAATGTTCCATTTAGTGAAAATGAATATCCTGAATGGAAATGCCATATTTCGGAGCATTAGTTTGTTCAGTGAACTCACGAAGCGTAGTTCAACTATTCTAAAATGTTATTAGACAAGTTATCAAAGTGCGAGCTTACTGAAAGCCTGCTTGTATATTTAGATTTTCATTTAATTTCGCTAAAACGTTATCCAGGATATATTATATATCAAGTTTGCCCCAAATTATTAATTATAATATAATTGGATAAACTGCTATAACTGAAAATGAAACAATTGTTAGGATAATGTTGAATGATCTTTCGCTGATCCCATGTTGAAACATGATATATTCGTTAATTTCAATAATATCTTCTTTGTACCTTTGACAATATACCTAAACAAAATTTGCTTGATAAATATTCATGATATAATATATGTTACGGTTAAACTTATAACCGAGTATTTCAGTGAATATGGCTAATAAGGCACATAAACCACACTAAATGATTATTGTTGATGAATTAATTGAGTAGTGTAAATGAATTATGACTATGCACAATTGCTATGAATAAAATTTTGGAACTAAGATAATACAATTTTTGAATTTACCGCGCAATATCCAAAATTTTGAAATTACCAACCGTAAAATTGAAATTTATTTAGCCTGACTCTTTTCTCCAACTGGTAATTTGTATAAGTATTTATTAGTTTTCTCATTCATTATAAAATGACGAAACAAAGAGCTTTATTTAATTCACATATTTGTTGGTAAAAATGATTCGTATTTTCCAAAGAAAATAATCGGGTTTACATTGTTATTATTCTTATTCAACAATAAGAATTAACAGTTTAATATGTTACATATTGAGAATGATATATTTCTCGCCATTTACCTACTTCAAAATAGTACTAAAAGATTGGTTGAATATCTGGCCAATGCTTTTGGGTAATATAAAGATTGCTTCTCTTCTTTACCTGATTCTGCTACACAAAACTAACTTTCTAAATGACCTCATGTGAAAAAGTCCAGTGATGATAAATCTGGCTATTTTGAAAGCGATTTAATGAATCCTCTCCTACACAGTGTTCGGAAAAATACTGATTCAAAAAATTACGTATGGGAGCTCCAAGGTGTGTTGGAACGCCATCCTGTTGAGAAAATACTCTGGAATTCGATAATTCTTTTCAAAAACTCCCACAATGAAGGAAAAATATTGGAATGTTGACGCAAATTCAGGTGAGATCAATTAAAGAAAAGGACCAATATTATTATTTTCTAAAATCCTAGGTCAATCAACAAATATTTCATAACTATTGCAACTTCAACATCTAATCAATTGAAATTCGAAAACTTTTTATTCGGGAGGTCCCGAGATCCAACTCGACTGATCTCCCAGGAGTTTTTCCCATTCTCTTATTCAGTATTAATCTTCCAAGCCCCACCTCACCTCCACTCTTTCATAAACTATCTTCTCTCACCCATCCAGTGTACTATTATTATGAAAGAGCTCATCCACATAACTCAAGTACACCACTTTTTTCGAAATAATTGAACGTGGAATGAAAAACATGGTTTTTCCATTCTAAATCTATAAATTCACGATACAAAGATGTTCATCATGAAATCAAGTGTTTTCCAGGAAACCCCTCACCATTATGAATATTCCAGGAGGATTGTTAAATGCACCACCCGGTATATTGAAAATCCGTCTGCAACTTCGTCGATTTATATCATGAATATAAGTAAGCCTATAGATATAATTGCCTATTTCCCTCGTCTCAATTTCCACCAATCAGAAACGCGCAATTTTGAATTACAAATGGTTTCTAGATAAAAAAACTGTATGACAACAACTGTCAGCAGGTTTTCTGATTTTTCCCGCGGCAAAACTTGACAGTTGTTGTCACCAAAAATTACAATACCTTTGAAAACAAAAGGAATTATGATCTCCTAGGACACTAGAAAACGACGCGAAACAATTTTTGTAATTTTATTGTCAATTTTTGTGATATTGTTTTAAAACAGTGCTAGTCAGCTTGTGTAGTGAAAATGAGTCGCTTTGGAAGTGATTCTTTGACTAATATTGATATAGCGATTGAGAAAAGTGTACCGTACAATACCGTTAAATCCCATACGTCAATATGGAATCAGTTTAGGGAATTCTGCAAGGCAACGAAATACGAGCTTATGGAAACTAAGTGTAGAACAACTAAATCTAATACAGAAAGATTGTGCGTGGAATACATGATGCATGCAGAATAATATGTTACTCATGAAAAAGTCTTGTCAAATACCATTCAGCCATCAATTTTTCCTGTGAAAAAAATCGAAAAAACATGTTGCTAAGTAATATTTTAACAAAAATCATAGGTGCAGGTGCAAAAATACTCGTCTTCGACTCGGATTTTTGTAGCCACCAGCACTCTGCTTCTTGTTAAAAAATTACTTAAAACACGTTTTCATGCGACAACAATGTCGCGACTTTAGTGCCATGACACTAAAAGTCGCGACATTTTTAAACATGCAAGCTTCAAAGTCACGTTGTCGCGGCAATTATTTGAAGCCGTAACATTAGTGTCGCGATATCAAAATCATGTTGATATTTTCGTGACATTTTACATTAGTTCCACGCAACATACCTCGTGAAAATAGCAGTGCCGCATTGTGGTGACGACGTGTGAAAGTGAGGTTAAAAAAATATATTGGTTTAGAAGATAAACAATGGAAGAAGAAAATGTTGTTTTCGATATCGTCCACTTTTTGGAGGAATATGAGAATCTGCCTTGTTTGTGGAACAAAATTAATCGTTTATTTAAAGACAGAGTCGCAAGAAGCAAAGCGGAAGAACATGTGTTAGCTATATATATATATATGTATACTGGGATTACAGACGTAAAAATATTGCGCAAAAAAATAAGGAGGATTCGTGGTACATACAATACAGAAGTACGGAAAACTAAAAAAATCACAAAAACTGGAAGTGGAACGGGAAATGTGTCCCAAAGCTTTTTTGGTTTTAAGTTGCCGATAGACTCCTAAGACCAACAACCTATTGTTTGTTTCAATTTTCCTTTTTTTGTGCGTTTTTTTCACTTATAGTTAAACTTCATACTCGTGCAGCCGCCGCAATCACTTCATTCGACGCCATTTTTAATTTACTACAAAAATCGTGACATTAAATACATGAAAACAACCATTATAAATGTCATATTGTCATGACTTAAAGTGTCATGACATTATTATGTCGCATGAAAACGAGCCTTTAGGAACGTGGTTTTTCAATTTTTTTCGGAAAAATTAGATGCCCTTATGATATTACTTACGATAATATAGGTATAATAGGTAATAATAGGTATTCCATTGAAATCCTCTTCGTATTACATCCGTACAACTATATCAAAACATTCAATTCGAACTGAAAAACGTTGTTGTGTCATTCTATAAAATGTTATTGACCTTTCTCGAAATATAAATCTTATTTGTCACATTCTTAGACATTTGACTTTTCATCATAATGAACTGAGGAATACTTTCCATAATTGTGCATCTTCCATATTCAACTTTCTTCTTTTCGTCATCTTGACAGTTGTCACCAAAAATTACAATACCTCTGAAAACAAAAGTAATTATGATCTCCTAGGGCACCAGAAAACGACGCAAAACAATTTTTGTAATTTTATTGTCAATTTTTGTGATATTGTTTTAAAACAGTGCTAGTCAGCTTATGTAGTGAAAATGAGTCGCTTGGAATCAGTTTAGGGAATTCTGCAAGGCAACGAAATACGAGCTTATGGAAACTACAAATTTAGAACAACTAAACCTCATCCTGAAAGATTGGGCGTGGAATACATAATGCATGCAGAATAATCTGTTACTCATGAAATAGATGCCCGAATTGTCAAATACCATTCGGGCATCTAATTTTTCCTATGAAAAAAATCGAAGAAACATAATGCAAAGTAATATTTTTTAACAAAAAGCATTCGTGCAGGTGCCAAAAGCACTCATGCTTCTTGTTAAAATATTACTTAGCAACGTGTTTTTTCGATTTTTTTCGGAAAAATTAGATTCCCTTATGATATTACTTGCGATAATAATTGATAGGTATTCCATTGGAATCCTCATCGTATTGCATCCGTACAACTATATCAAAACATTCAATTCGAACTGAACAAAGTTGTGGTGTCATTCTATAAAATGTTATTGACCTTTCTTGAAACATAAATCTTATTTGTCACATTCTTAGATACTTGACTTTTCATCATAGTGAACTGAGGAATACTTTCTATAATTGTTCATCTTCCATATTCAACCTTCTTCTTTTCGTCATCTTTTTCTCCTTTCATCCTTTTATTATGAGCAATTAGACTTGTCATGAGAGCGTTATATTGACGTATACGAAGAATTCGATGTTATTTTCGCGGAAAATTTTAATTGGAAAAGTCTTCGTTATTTGCATCCCGATATTCCGCATTTCAATTTCCACTAGGATTTTATGTGCTGAAATTAAAGCATAAAAGGGAACAAACTGAACGAAATATATAATTTATGGAAAGGGCTCTCTGCAAACAGATGGAAAATGCCCACATAATCGAGTATGGATCATGTGGAATGTGAGTTTATCTACCTTTATAATTGAAACTGGCACAGGATACGCTTTCAATATCCGTATGTCGATATAGTTAATTTGTCATCTGAATATAATGCACTACTTTCGGAAGATTGTCGAATAGGTTAACCCTTTCCGGCCGAAATTATTTTTTTGTGGAAAAAATATTATGTATGGTTTGATAATGGTTTATTAGAGATACTCGAAGAAAATGAAACAAATTTCAAGATAAAAAAACGCTAGGATTATCCTGCAGGATGTGGTCACTCCACATAACCAGTAGGAACATATAACCAAACAATATAACCTATTTTGCGTAATATAACATGAAACAGTTTTTGTCATGTTTCAAACACAATTCTACTCTGCACGCTGAACATTTCTTACAAATCATAGAACTCATCTGCATGAAGATTTTCTAAATATTCAGTTATTAGGTTCCCGACCTTCCCGGATTGCCCGGATGACCCCGGTAATAATGGTCGACCTCCCGACTTTCCGGGTTGACTAATTTCCCCAGTTTCTTTGAAATTATACGCAACCGCGATCTACTAATCAAATTTCGATTTTTAATGGTTATGATTTTGTGGTAAAAAACTGAAAAATATTAGAAGCAGAGTACCTATATATAAATTAAAAATAAATAAATAATTGACATTTTCTTCAACCCCCTCCCTACTAAACTCCTTAAAAAAATCTCCCGGGTTGGTCCTTTCGAAAATTGGCAGCCCTATTCAGTGGGCAGGACCTCCAAACTTGCTTCCTCAGAACTAAAATAAGATAACACGATTACGTAAGTGCCCAGTGGTCACTTCAGGAGACCCCAACACAATTATTTCGAAAGAAAGGAAACATTTACGTTCAATATATTCATGAAAATGTATAAGTAAGATATAAGTAAATAACTTTGGAGCCATTTTTCCACCATTCATAAATAAAAATAACAAATTCACACAGTTTTAGCAGATCTTCTGAGTAGTGTCCAACTATAGTAAACAAATGCACGTTATACATCCCACAAAACACACTGGTATACTGAAATAGCCAACGAGCAGTTTTACTCATGACTAACAAACTGTGGTCTTCCTAGCTAACCAGTTGCCCTGAAAGGGTTAAATAATAGATATATTCGTGGATTTATATTCAGTTCCAAATCACGATTTCTCTAACTAGATTCGGTCGCAGGGATGGATATACAGAAATTTTCATTTATTCTTTGCTATCGCAATATTTTTTGTCATTATAAAACAAAGCCTCAAACCTATGACTGGATAACCGAGCTTATATTGCGGAAGAAAAAAATTTATTCTTTTCGGATGTTACTTGAAGAATATCTTGAATATCTACGTTTATTATCAGTTATAATATCACAAGAGCATCGAAAATAATCGATTGTACTTCCGAGTCACGAGACGTATTTTGCGAAACATCCACGAGAGCGCAGCTCGAGTTGTGTTTTAAGAAAATACGCCGAGTGACGAGGTCAGTATAACGATTATTTTTGATTGCTCGAGTTGGTATTCGTTACAATGATGAATAAAGAATAATATTTTTTTTTGACAAACGTCCAAACATCGTGAATATGAAAACATTCACATATTGACAAGAGGCGAAATACCAAAACGATTATAATACGCCGGCAAGGGTATATTCACTTTTCGTAATCCCATACTGTTATTTTGATTTAACGGTTTTCAGATGACAATTGAAAAGTCAGTGTTAACGGCCGCCGGCCGTTATAATTTTATAACGGCCGGCGGCTGTTAAGGAATCACTTGTTCAAATATTTATTTCAAAACATCATTCTGCTTACAATAATAACATTGAGTTGGGAGAATAAACCTCTGATTTTCATTTCGCATAGGCTAATAATACATCTTCATTAACTACCTTTACATTCTTGCTTTTACGCCACATTTCAAAATTTTCATATTCTTTTTGATATCGCTCTTGAGTTATTTTCGTCAGTTAATCAACACTCGCTGCACTGCACATGATTCTCCCTATATTTCTGAAGGAATTTGATTTTGTTCCTCAATTTCATCAATTTCATCCATGGTCGTCGTTAAAGCGAACTTGAGAACACAAAAAACTCACGTTTTTTATAAAACTGTCAAACTGTTCCATGACAACAGAGTGCACGACGTTGGGATTTTTCTTTAGAATTGCGAGGTACGCGGTTTTTTTTTCTTCGGAATCAAAATATAATCTTTCAACGGGATTACGAAAAATTTTTAACGACACACGGCCGATACGCAGATAACGGATTCGGTTAGTTATAATCCTCGGCTGCGCCTCGGATAACAATATCCAACCTCATCCGTTATTTGCTACATATCGGCCTTGTTACGTTAATAACTATATCAATACGCAGTAGCTATGCGAAATTCATGGATTATGTTGCCTTATTCACACATGAGTTAAATAATCACAAAAATAATTAGGAGATATAAAACTGCGATTGCAATTTCGGTCACTATACAATCATCAGAGAAATTGAGTTGAAAAGTGTTAAATTATCACGCAGTAACGACGGATTCTATCCACTATATGATGTAGATCAATCTACGTGTGGGTCTCTTTTGTTTCGATGGTCCGCCTTCGTCGTGTTTTCCTTTATCTGTGACGGGGAGGGTGGGGTTTGTTGGCAAGTCAAAATACATTTTCGCTGGCGTTGCTCTTATGAACTCAATTTCCAAGTCACTTTCAATCAGGGAGTTCCGAGCTTACCATGGAGCGTCTACGGCCATCCTCAGTAACTTGTTCTGCACACTTGGAGCCTTTGAATGTGAGAACGAGTTACGAATCCCCAAACTGAAGAAGCGTAAGTAATTTTCGGTCGTATTATGTTTTTGTACAGCTGGATCTTAGTGGCTGTACTGAGTTCACTCTGTCAGTTATCAGCGGGTATAGATTGACCTGTATAGCCTTGGTTCTATTCGTACAAAGGTCCACATGAAGCTTCCATGTAATCTTTCAGTTCAGGATTACTTCTAGGTACTTCGTCTTGGTCACCCAAAGAATCGGTTGGCGATTCATCAGGATCTCGTCTTCTGGTTGTTTTCGTTGCTTTGAAATAGAAGGTGGTTCATTTGGTTCAGCCCTAGGGTCTAAACACCTACATTTAGAAGTACTGTTCAGGAAAATGCTGTAGATTTGGTGAAAAAATAACCCATAAACTTCGAAATTGGTCGTTTGGATTCTTCACATGACCTCCCAAATTGGCAGCATCTTTGTCAAACCTGCAGTTGAAAATTAGTAATTTTGGTCGAATTCCCCTCATATACCGGGTGTTGATGAGTCATAGGCCACCCCTATGACTTTTTAAAGGGTTCTTCGATTTTATTGAAATTTAGGTGGTTCATCTCAGACATAGTTTTGAATTTTTTCACATACGAAATCAATATGGCTGACTTCCGGTTTCGTAAACAAAGTCGGTCCCAGGGGAGCAAAAGGTATTAATGAAAGTAAAATTATTATTAATTACTTCATACTTCATTTTAAAGGAATTTGAAAGAGCTTTTCGAAATACAGGGCGGCCCATATATGTTTCTATGTAAAAAAAACTGGGTGTTAGTTCGAAAAAGAATTTAATCGTTCACAAACTTCTCGAAAATAAACTTTCGGAAAAATTATTATTGTGGGCGATATTTTGTGGGCGATTATTTTAACTCAATTATCTAGAATTTAGAAGACGTCGCAGCCATCTACAATAAAAAACAAATGAAAAAAAAATTCAAACAGCGCTAAAATTCACATTTGACACATGGAATTTATATATCTCAAGTCTTAGAATTGAAATATGTAATAGTTATTAACGTAACAAGGCCGATATGTAGCAAATAACGGATGAGGTTGGATATTGTAATCCGAGGAGTAGCCGAGGATTATAACTAACCGAATCCGTTATTTGCGTATCGGCCGTGTGTCGTTAAACATTTTTCGTAATCCCGTTGAAAGATTTTATTTTGATTCCGAAGAAAGAAAAAAACCTCTATCTCGCAATTCTAAAGAAAAATCCCAACGTCGTGCACTTTGTTGTCATGGAACAGTTTGACAGTTTTATAGCAACGTCAGTTTTTTGTGTTCTCAAGTTCGCTTTAACGACGACCATGGATGAAATTGATGAAATTGAGGAACAAAATCAAATTGCTTTAGAAATATTGGGAGAATCATGTGCAGTGCAGCGAGTATTGATTAACTGCCGAAAATAACTCAAGAGCGATATCGAAAAGAATATGAAAATTTTGAAATGTGGCTTAAAAGCAAGAATGTAAAGATGGTTAATGAAGATGTATTAATAGCCTATGCGAAATGAAAATCGGAGGTTTATTCTCCCAACTCGCTGTGGACCAAGATTTCAATGTTGTTATTGTGAGCAGAATGATGTTTTGAAATAAATATTGGAACAAGTGATTTCTTAACGGCCGCCGGCCGTTATGAAATTATAACGGCCGGCAGCCGTTAACACTGACTTTTCAATTGTCATCTGAATACCGTTAAATCAAAATAACAGTATGGGATTACGAAAAATATTTATTCAATCAAAAATTACTGATCTGTACGTATAGCATGAAAATATCACATCACCGTCTCTTTATATGCATGTTTTCAGTTCTGAAATCGAATAATGTTATGCTCTAATTAATAAAACTCCAATTTAGTTGAACGACAATTTATGATTCTCAGTTATATAAAAGCTGCTTGTTGTCCTGAATGTAATTCCCTGAATACAAATTGGGTTCAATTGAAGTGAGTCCAAAATAATACGGTATCTCGTTGGAATTGAATTATATCTGAATAAATCAGGTTAACGTGGATAGACTTACGAAAAGGATCGTGCTCCATAAAATATTCGTAGGACTCGGACGTCGCGGAGAGAAAGTGAAACAGGGTCTAAACTTGAGGCACTAAGGAGAAACTTACTGGAGCGAAAAGCAAAGTTTTCCATATGCCGCACGTGACCAAAATCTTTGAATCGGGAAAAAACCAGAACAATATCTCTTCAATCAGTGGCTTTTCTCACTTTTGTTTTTGTTCGAGTATAAAGCTATATTTTCCATTAGAAAAACACACGTCGCTTTGTTTTATAGCAAATATTTGCAGTTTGTTATTCATATGAAAAATTTACAGATGAATTTATCATATTCAATATTTTTATATATTTATTCGTTGTCTTCGACTGAATAACAAAAAAAAATTGAGAGGTGTCAAGGGACACCCGGATGGAACGAAGTTCCTGTCGATTCATTAGTGAAGGAATTGTAATAAAATTATATTTTTCTTGGAAGTTATAATAATATTTTTTTTATTATTAACAAATATAATGTAATATAAACTTAATCAGTAGGCTCAATTTCAGTAATAATTGGCTTGTGGTAACTGATATAGGAAACATATGTTTGGGATTATAGTTTATTCAAATGTCTGTATTATGTATTATTATTATCTATATAAAATCCCTACTTACCTAACTCCATCAGCAATATCCGGAACTTGTGCAAAAACACTGTCAGGATTCATTATTGGTATTATTTTTTATTATTTATTATGTACAAAAAACCTCAACAAAACTAATCGTCGCGACACCACACTGTTCAATGCGAAAAAGAAAGACGAAACAAATATAACTGGCTTGCTTTCTACGAGAGAGAGACAGATAGAGAAATAAGCGCACGGCATGCGCGCGCAAAAATTGTCGTTACAACTTTTGGTCTTAATTTTTTCCATCTAGCCCCCTTTCGCAAGGCGCGATGAGAAACTTCAATCCAAAAATAGTATTGTATTCTTTTTCGCTGTTTTTCAATTTTGATTGAAATTTTTGCGTTCGCAATTTATCGATTTTAAAGCGAGTTTTATAGCTTTCGCTACTTTCAAATAAAAATCGATTAATTGAAAATGTTTCGAAATTTTCTATCTTTATTTCGATATGAACAATGAAAGACGAAATTTTGTATCCTTTTTTCGATATGAACAATAAAAGACTAGATTCCCTAACTTTATTTTGATATGAACAATAAAATATCATTCAACACGCCCTAAATCTTCACGAAAATTGACTTGACTAACTCTTCATCAAATATTGTCAGAAACAAAATCTTGCTAATTATTTGGAAAAATTCTGGTTTATCGTTTCATGATATAGATAACCTTGAAAATAAAAAAATAATGGAAGTATATCTGAATCTTATACGAAATTAATTATCAAACTTTTCCGGAAATTTATTCACAAAGACTACTATGATATGAGAAATAATATAACCTATTTCAAGTGTCAAGAGACCATCTCAAGTGAATTAGATACCATTTACAAGAATTGCCTATTTTGCATTATTCGAATCTCATCTCAATTATGGTCTTCCCTTCTGGGGTTCACACAATTAGGCCAGGAAATGAAGCTCAAAAAAAGGTAAAACCTCGCAATTCTTTGATCTTGCATGGATTCACTTGAAATTTCAACAGAAGGTAGGTGATAGTCCAAGGATCAAAATCTATATCGAACCGAAGGGCGCTGAAAGGTTTTTAGGGGTGAAAACTACCCCTAATTGTCAAAAATTATAAAATAACGTTTTAAACCTGAATATGGGTAAGATTTGGTTTGGATTAGTTGAATAATGATTGTTTAGTGCTTTGGAATACAATTTCATCATAATTCAACCCTTAAAAAGCGACCCTTGTTAGAGTTCAATATAAAAATAATTACTAATCCTAAAAAAATGATTTCGCTTTAGATAGATTTGCATAAAATTTTGGGATTAGGCTCAACTCACCCTCTGCTTTGTAGTTTGTGTCATGTCGACGAACCCTGATTGTTTCTTAGGGGTGAAAAATACCCCTTATTGTCAAAAATTATAAAATAACATTATAAATCTTAAGAAGGAGAAAATTTGGTTTGGATTAGTTAAATAATGATTTTCTTATACTTTGAAATAAAATTTCATAATTTTTCAACCCTTAAAAAGCAATTGTTATTAGTGTTATATGTAAAAAAAATTTTTTCAAAGAAGCAAAATGATTAATTGTAATAGTAATCCAATTCAATAATTCTGTTATTTAGAACATTTGTCTAATGCATTTTGCAAATTTTCAACCCTTGAAAACCACCCTTCACAACATTATGATTTTTATAAACCAATTTAATAGATATGAATTGAAAAAGAGTAGAATTAAGTACAAAAAAATTTATTAACATAAAAATGCACTGTATATTCTCATACATTTACATATATTACATATATATATAATATACACTCACACACGTAAATTTATAAGCAGATGTTTCTTCTCTATGGTATTTCACAAAAAAAACAGGAAAAATTTCGAACGTACAACGCCCCACTGTCGAATTTACCGGTTTTGTAGACTATTATGCTCCCAAGTGTACTGTACTATACTATTGGAATTTTTCGGAAAAAAAAATCGATGGTTTTTTTAACGTATTTCCTTCATTTTTAACGATAGAGTGTTTTTTCAAAAACGATTTTGTAGGGTTTTTCAAGAGCTACAAGGATCTGTAAACTGAATCTCTTCAGATAGCTTGGTTTTTAAATGGGGTGAGTTTAAAGGGTTCAAAAAAGGAGGTTCTCGTGCATAAATAGACTATTCAAATGCCTATATCTCGACAAATATTCACTATACAAAAAATCTGCGTAAAGGAAAATTTTAGTCATAAAAAGAGCTACAATTTAGTACTTGTTCATTTTTTTTATATATTAAGTATTTTCGGAGATATTTTCAAAAAAAGGGTGAAAAATATGAAATTGTGAAAAATAGTTTTTCACTTTAAGCTCTAATTTTTCAAAAATTAAGCATTTTAAATTGGTCAAACTTCTTTGACATATTAACAATACATATATAAAGAGAATTGCACAAGAATGAAGATCAATTTCAATTAGGGGGGTAGTTAGGAGGTTGATTTCATCAATTTTTTCGCATAAAAAATCAAGTACTGATCTTATTTTCATTATAACTCGCTCAATTTTTATGCTAGAGACTTCTTTTTTTTCGAAGAAAGGGCAGATTATGCCCTTCAGAAAAGATTCTGTAAATTTTCTTCGAAAAATGCAGCATTTTCCCGGAGAAGGCTTTTGAATTTATCAAATTTCGCATTTGAAAAATGAAGCTACTTATTGGTAGGTCCTATTTCGGTTCCTATTGGTTGTAGAAAAATTATAAAAAAAATTTTTATTTATCTTTTTAAAGGCTACAATTTTGTTTTCTACAGTTTTTTTGATGAAATGCATAATTTTCGAGTTATTCGCGAAAAACCGCTTAAAAACGTCGATGTTTTCGTCTAAAAATGGTTACCTTCAATCGCGAATAACTTGAAAAATATTAGTTTTACAAAAAAAATGTAGGGAATACTTTGTACTTAGAATCACTTTTCCAATCGATTCCTGTGGTTAAAATGTAACAAAAAATTTCCACCCCCGAGATAGGGTGGCAACCACCCCCAAGGCTTTGACGCCCTTCGGTTCGATATAGATTTTGATCCTTGGGCCATTCCCTACCTTCTGTCAGAATTTCATGTAAATCCATGCCAGATCAAAGAATTGCCAGGTGAAATGCTTCATTTCCTGGCCTAAATTCTTCACAACTTGACACCATTCTCAAATTGTAGAAGAGAATAATTCGTTACATGTTTGTACTGAAAATTAGGGCTCATTGCAAACCTTACTTCAAGAAAAATGGAATTTTAACGCTTCCTTCTTTATATTTCCTTGAATCTGTGTGCTTGATTCATAAGTATTTTCATGCCTTACCCTTGATGTCACAGCACGGGTATTCCACAAGTTCTTCGGGACAACATGTTCACCTTCCTATTCCTTCCTCTGAATTAACAAAAAAAGTATATCATCTACAAGCTAAGAAAATTCACAACCATCTTCTGGAGGAATCAAAACCTATATCTTCCTTGGCCAATTTCGGAAACAATCAAAATCTTATTTTTTTGATAGACCTTATTACTCTATAGAGAACTACTATTCTGAGCATCGATTGATCGATATGACCAAATTGAATAAACAGGCATCAGCTTCGATTGAGGAGGATTTGACACTCTCGGTTCTATTGTAATGTTTGTATGTATTTTGTATGGAAATGTGGTGTGATGTGTTTTTATTTCTAGGTATTACTTTGTTTAATTTGTATATTTTTTGATTGATGTGTATTTATTTTTATGTTTTAGTCCTATATTTTTCGCTTTGTCAGTAAAGTATATTTTGATTAGATTTGTTTAGATTTTAACTTCCAGCAACATTTCTCTGGTAATTTGTTTTCTTCAGTTATTTCACATTTCATTTCTTGAATATTTTCGAAATGAGAGTTTGATGAACTGACTTTTTCGAATAGATTCAGACGAGAAAGTGAAGTGGTATTCTATAAAAACCGTTCAACCAATCCAATTCCTGAAAAACCATTCGTTCGTTCAGCCATTGTCTTACCTCTTTAGTTAATTTGATGTTTCTTCATCCTGTTTAAGGTATGAATATTATGATCGTCTTTTACTTCAATTTTCGTTAATTAAGTTATCTCTTTATTAACTGAGTAATGAGTGGACCAATTCAACTTTCTAGTGATCGTGAGTACACTTTTAGCCTTCAGGTTTTCTTCAAAAAAAGTGGTACAATTATAACTACATATCTTTAATTTTTTCAGCAAAATGAATCGACAGAACAGAATTTTGTTAATTAAGTTTTTTTGAGCTTGAATTGATTGGAAATTTACTTGAGATTTTAAATACAAGGATAATGCTAACCTGATAGTGTTAAATTTGGTAATAGATGAATGACATCTCCAAAGTTCTCCTTTGATATTCAATTGGACGACCTTTCTGTTTTTCTGGAATTAACAATTATTAGAATATATTTAAATATAAAATGTTGGAATTATAACATTTTTCATTTTCAGTCACTTTTCTAAATGACTTG
>JARQZK010002986.1:27500-52500 GCA_030704885.1 Cynegetis impunctata
TCTCGGTATATCGATCGTTGAACTGGGAAAAGTTCCATTGAAAGTTATATAAACTCCAACGAATCAAGACGTGTTCGAAATATCGGAAAATTTATTTTACATGCAACTTTTTATTTAATTGAATTCTCGAGCGTGTTTGAATTTATTATTTGGATATGAACAGATTAAATAAAAATAAATATAAAAAGTTTCATCAAGAGAGTACTCTGTCAAGATGAGTTTTATTGAGATTTATCGAGATTTTGGATCTGAAATTGACGAATCTGAAACAACAAGAAGGATTCAACATGGTAAGAGTATTAATAAAACAAAAAACGCTTGAGACGGAACGCTTCGTTAATTAAGTCGTTTTTCTTTTCATTTTCGGTTTTTTCTATATATAAATTTCTTAGTCTCTAATAGTCTAGTCAACAAGTGCTTTTTTGTTCAAGTTTTTTCAGCAGTCTCGGAAAAATATGAACAAGGTGGCATTCGATTCGGAATAAAATGTAGATATTTTTTGAAAAAAATTAAGTTCAACTCGTGAAAATTGTGAAAGTTATAAACAATTGACTGGAATAAAAAAAGGATGGTTTGGTTTTTTGCAAATATCTCAAAAATCAATCAAAATTTTTGATATCTAAAAAAAGATTCGAGAAGAGAAGGAAATTTCCTAAAAGAAAGTTTCAACTGCCGGAACTGTAGGATTAATAATTATAATTTTCTCAGGGGGGTACATATACGGCCGAAAACGACTAATCTGTCTTGCGCAAAACACGCCCATTTAGGACATAATTTTTTGCTGCTTGAACAAGAATATTTCAAGAGTGATAACTGTTGAACTGTAAATCTGAGAATTTTTTCTTCTGAATAGATCACTGTTTAAAAATTTAGAAAAATTTTATTTTTCAATGTTTTATTAATAATTTACGTAGTTGCAAAATAAAAAAAATTAATTAATCATAAAATTTTGTTTTCAATTCCACATAAACAACGCATTTGTTCATAAGGGTTTTTCATAAATCAAGACAAGAAAATTTAAAGAATCCATTTTTATGCAGTTTCTGATTATAAAAAACAGTTCTTTGAAATTAATAAAAATAAAAAAAATTATTTTGCAACTACTTAAATTGTTAATAAAAAACTGACAAATTAACATTTTTCAATTTTTTCAACGTTGCTCTATTCTGAAGCCTTTCCAAAATAGCTTCAAGGAAGGAAAAAGATATCAGACCAACAGTTGAACAGCTATAACACTTACAATTTTCATGTTTAAAGCCAAAAAAATTAATAATTAACAATTGAATAACTAATTGAAAAAATCGTAATAAAAATTTGTTGCTACCGAATTATTGTTCATTCATCTATCCAGTAAGCGCTTCAGTTTTTTCGTTCATAAATTTTTGTAATTGATATCGTTAAATAATGTTTATTTTTAAAGTGTCCAAAATGGGCTTGACTTGCGAGAGCCAGATTACTCGTTTTCGGTCGTATTTTTACTCCTCTGAGGAAATTATAAATATTGATCCTACAGTTTCAGAAGTCCAAACTTTATTATAGGAAATTTTCTCTTCTTTTTGAATATTTTTTAGATATCAAAAATCTCAATTAGTTTTTGAGTTATTCGCAGAGAACCAAACCCCGCTCTTATCTTTCAGTAAATTGTTTATAACTTTTACAATTTTCGCGAGCGAAACTGTATTTTTTTCAAAAAATATCTACATTCTATTCCAAATCGAATGACTCCTTGCTCATATTTTTCCGAGATTGTTGAAAAAAGTTGAACAAAAAAGCACTTGTTGACTAGACTATAAGTCAATTTAAAAGCGCTGTGGAGGTGAACAAACCTTGAAACCTACGAAAACCACATGAAATGACTACATTAAAATGGCGGCAGTTGACTTAAATAATTGGAAGTCCCAAAGGATGCTTTACCTACATCAATTTAATCCAGCTACGAAATTTCAACCTTCTAGAACTTGATTATTCTGAAGGTGCACAAAACATCAGAATCTGAAAAAAATCAAGAAACTCCTATATGAAAATGGCAGCGGTTAGAGGAAAATTTTATACCTCCAAAGGACATTTTCTTAACATCCACTCAATCCACTTACTGCATTTGGGAATGCAATGTCATCGAAAACAGGTTTAGTAGATCCTCCCACTCATGAGGAGTACACTGGAATGAAATAAAATTACATCAGTATTTAACATATACAAGGAACACATTAAAAAACCTACAGATGTAAAGCCGGGACATTACATTAAGATATGTGTGGACCACACGTGCGTTACCCACTGTGTAGTCCACACATATCTTGTGATGTCCCGGCTCTACAACTGCAGATTTTTTTATGTGTTCCTCGTATATGTTTAATATTGATGTAATTTTATTTCATTCCAGTGTACTTCTGATGAAGTCACAAACTTGAGTGACGAAATATTGAGTAAACGAGAACGTAAGAGTTTTATTTTCCCTACAGACCGCCTGCCGATAATTTTACACTATAAATATATATATATATATATATATATATATATATATATATATATATATATATATATATATATATATATATGTATATATATATATATATATATAGAAGAAGGGTAGTCTTTGCTGACTAGTTAGGATACAATTAGGATAATAATATTGGGTATAGCAGCAAGCAAAACGTGTACTCTTATAACACTATATTTCCGATATTTCGACAATGATTATTGTCATCTTCAGGGAAGCTACAAAATAAGCACAAAAGAAAATCAAGAAATGCTCCATAACGGTCAACAGTAGCAATACTCACTGTGTCTTTGAGAATGATTGCAAAAGATGTAAAAATCGAGATACAGCATTATTGACTTCTATACAGCATTTTTGATCGAGGACACAGAATGTGTTGGTCTTCAACTAACATTAACATTTTACGGTAAATTGGTCACAATAAGATAAAACAAAAACACAATTAAATTTAGACGAATTAAACATTGTTGAAGTTAAATTAAGTTAAAAACTAATAGAATATATTCTATTAGTTTTTAACTTAATTTAACTTCAACAATATTTAATTCGTCTAAATTTAATTGTGTTTTTGTTTTATCTTATTGTGACCAATTTACCGTAAAATGTTAATGTTAGTTGAAGACCAACACATTCTGTGTCCTCGATCAAAAATGCTGTATAGAAGTCAATAATGCTGTATCTCGATTTTTACATCATTTGCAATCATTCTCAAAGACACAGTGAGTATTGCTACTGTTGACCGTTATGGAGCATTTCTTGATTTTCTTTTGTGCTTATTTTGTAGCTTCCCTGAAGATGACAATAATCATTGTCGAAATATCGGAAATATAGTGTTATAAGAGTACACGTTTTGCTTGCTGCTATACCCAATATTATTATCCTAATTATATATATATATATATATATATATATATATATATATATATATATATATATATATAAATATATACATATATACATATATACATATATATATATATAGGGTGTCCCGTAAATAACACACCAGAGTGACACTGGAGGTAGATTGGCTTCAGGTTAATCAGATAACAACAACATGATCTTAGTAAAAGTTTTCTGGTTTTCAAGATATTGTCACTCTTATGTTTCTTTCAAAAATCTATACTTTTTGGCCATTTTCTCGCCTGTTTTGAATATAAATAAGTTCTAACTCATGTTTTTTCTTGTACTATCATCAATATATGGTTGAGACAATCGACCAATCATTTCATTAAAAACTAGCTCGCTAACGTCAAAAAAAATCAAGTTGTTTAAATTTAAAATAAATCCGAAAACCTTAAGTAAAGTTTGACTATTTACTGCGAAAAAATATTGTACCAGATAGAATCAGCAAATGATCTTAAAAACTAGCCTATTTAATGCTCTTTCGAAAACGGTGTAACATTTGTCGTTTGTTTCTTCCAAAAGTCTAAAAATTCCAAATTTTGTCATTGAAGTCGTGCTACTTGCGAAATATACTGCGCTGCAAATTTAACGCATACATTAAATATTTCCTAAGTTTTGACTGTGAATATTTTCTCAGGCGTGTTATTTACGGGACACCTTTATATATATATATATATATATATATATATATATATATATATATAAAACATCTCTGAAACTTCACTGTGGACTTCCGATACGACTAAAAACGACAAGAATACACAGATTCTCCTTTAATTCGGTGGCCTACGTGGAACATCTGACGCGAAGCCGTGGTTCCAGGTTTCCCGCCTGCGTATCTTCTAGCATCCTATAAACCGGCCATTCCATCCACTTCACTTTGTTTTACACGGCTGTCAACTTTTTCGGGATGTCGGAATGTGTAATACTATTGAATAAAACATTTTCGTCGAGAGAATTCTATTTATACACTTTCCGACGATATTTCATAAAATTGTATTTGTTTCCACAATTCGAGGTCACTTGAGAACCCGACGCGGTAAATTACTCGCTTTCTGCCACAACGACCCGGCAAATATTAGCCTAGTGAATGATGGTTCCCTGCGGCACACCTTGTTTCACACGAGTATCGAAGAAAGAAAAATAACCTTTGGCGTAGTAGGACAACGATTTTACCGTTCGACATTATCTACGGATATAGATTTTTGTTTTAGTTGGTTCGTTAATTTTATGAATTATATGAACGAAAACAAAACTGAATTTACTACGTTTATTATCATAAAGAAACTTTGAAAAATATAAAACTTTAGTACCTAAATAGACAAAAGGAACATATTTCAAAAAGGGCTAATCGAAGTGGATTTCCCAAATTGATACAATAAAATGTATAAAGTATAAACTTTAAAATAAAAAAAACACTTGGCTTATGTTTCACAATATAACAAATATTTAGATACTGTATTTAGCAGTAACGAAAAGTCGACATGTTTCGAGTTATGAACTCATTATCAAGACTGACTACAGGAGAGTATTACATCGTATTTTATAAAACAGACAAAAGCAAAGGTGATACCTGAAAATCAATTTGTTCGTTTACAAGGGGTAGTTTACTATTATGGGTGGAACTTATTTCGAGAATTTCAAGAAGGTCAAGGCGCTTTCTTTTGTTACCTGAATGTAACGATTTGGTTTTGTTGAAATCCAAGAAGTGATTGAATTTTATACAATGCTCAGAAAAGCCAGTGGTGTTTTTGTTTTGTAAAATTGACTTTTTATGTTCTTCAACACGAATATTTATATTCCTTCCTGTCTGTCCAATATAGAAAGCAGGACATTCGTCGCAAAATATTTTATAAACACCACTGTTTTCTCCGATGTTAGATTTTTCTTTATTATTGACCAAGAATTACTTCAAGAATCAAATCATGAAAAACATACTAGTCGACCATGGTTAATTTCATACATTACATAAAGTGAACAAGGAAAATTCTTTAATAATTTAAAAAATTATCAAACAACTTTCCTAGGTAAGTTGTTTGATAATTTTTTAAATTATTAAAGAATTTTCCTTGTTCACTTTATGTAATGTATGAAATTGACCATGGTCGACTAGTATGTTTTTCATGATTTGATTGTTGTATTTTGCGTATTAAGTGACTAGAATATTTGGAGCGCGGTCTAAGCGGTGAATTGTTGTTTCCCAATATCTTTGGTGGGATGGCGCTCTGGATTGTTATCCAGCCAGTGTTTCTGACCACGATTTGTATTGGGGAACAATTAGAAATTTGTTAATTCACTCCGAGTCAATTAAGCTGCACTGATGAGATCTAATAAGATCGAAACAGCTGTATGCAGATTTTGAGTGGGGGTGACTTGACAATTTCTATAATTCACCGTTCGATTGTGAATGCAGATTTTACGTTGCTGAATACGTATAACCAGCTTCCTTGTAAAGTTGTTTGATAATTTTTTCAAATTATTAAAGAATTTTCCTTGTTCACTTTATGTAATGACTTCAAGTTTCTTTTATTTGTACAAATTGTTTTAACGTTATGTTTCGATAGCCTGTTACAAATTTTGCTACTCAAATTAGGCACATAATTTATTGGGAAGTATTTTTGTTCTTCATTAATAGTTTGCGTGGGGTATATTGAAAGCAACAAATACTTTATTCCTTTTTTCCCAATGAGCCTGTCGATAAGACTTTCATTGTAACCTTTATTAGTGGCTAATAATTTAATTGAATTAACTTCAGTTTGAAAATTTGTTGCCGATAATGGAATCGTGAACAACCAATGTATGAACGAATGAAAAGCACTGAGTTTTATTTTAATGTGTTGGTTACTGTCGCTGTGAATTAAAGTATCTGTGAAGGTTGGTTTTCTATAAATGTTGAAAGTAAGAGAATTCAAATTCCTAGCAATCTGAACGTCTAAGAAATTTAAGATACCGTTTTCGTTTTCTACTTCTTTTGTAAATTGAATCGAGTTGTAGAAAGTATTTATATATTTAAAGAAATTCTAACTGCCTATCTGTACCGGTCCAAATACAAAAAATATCATCCACATAACGCCTCCATAATGAAACGTTAGTAATTAAATTATTATCAGCATTGAAAATTTTTTCTTCTAAGTTATTCATGAAAATTTCACTCAACAAAGGCGATAACGGTGATCCCATGGGCAATCCGTCTTCTTGTTTGTATATTATATTATTAAATTTGAAATAACTCTGTTTCAAACATAAGTTTAAGGCAGACATTGTTTTGGTTACTGCTAAATACAGTATCTAAATATTTGTTATATTGTGAAACATGAGCCGAGTGTTTTTATTTTATAGTTTATACTTTATTCTTTATGATGTTTCACCAAGTGATGTGCGAGAATTCAATATCAGTCAATAAAATGTTTTTAGAAAAATCATCATTGTTTGAATACACTAAATATGGGAGAATATATCAAGTCAATCTGGTCGTTCAGCAAGATATCTTTTGCATTATGAATAAGTTTGAAAATTTTCGATGATTCTAAGTAAGTTAGTTTGGTTCTTTTCGGTAATTTGTGCATAATTTGGAATCTATTTGTGGAAACGCGTGGTGGTTTTCACGACAATGATTTGAAAACATTGAATTATTTTTCAAAAAAGATTGTTGGTGTTCTTTGAATCCTGTCTTGAGCGGTCGACCAGTCTGACCTATATACACTCCTTTACATACATAAAATTTGTAACAGACTATCGAAAAATAACGTTGAAACAATTTGTAGAAATAAAAGAAACTTGAAGTCATTCTTAGTCAATAATAAAGAAAAATCTAGCATCGGAGAAAACAGTGGTGTTTAAAAAATATTTTGCGACGAATATCCTGCTTTCTATATTGGACAAACAGGAAGGAATATAAACATTATTGTTGATGTGAACATAAAAAACCAATTTTACAAGATAAAAATACCACTGGCCTTTCCAAACGTTGTATAAAATTCAATCATTTCCTGGATTTCAACAAAATCCAATTGCTGCATTCAGTTAACAAAAGAAAGCCCCTTGACCTTCTTGAAATTCTCGAAGTTCCGCCTATAATAGTAAATTACCCCTTGTAAACGAACAAATTGATTTTCAGGTATCACCTTTGCTTTTGCCTGTTTTATAAAATCAGATGTAATACTCTCCTGTAGTCAGTCTTGATAATGAGTTAATAACTCGAAACATGTCGACTAACCTTTACTGCTAAATACAGTACCTATCTCAATATTTTTTATAGTGAAAGTTAAGCTAAGTGTGTTTTGTTTTAAAGTTTAAACTTCATTAACTAATTTCATGTTCAAATTTCTTCAGTTCTAATATCTACCAACGTCTGATCAAACGTTAACAGTTACTAAAGAATTAGAGGTATGAATCAATATCTCCTACCAGTATTTACTTTCCAACGTTAATGATAATATGTTCAATAGTAGGTATACATCAACGTCGTCACATTAATATCAAGTTATAACTGTCGGTATGTTACTTCAGAAACTAATGGACAAATGTCTGAAAGATTCGTTGATAATGCTCCTATTATAACTACGTTATTACGATGACATCATTCGTACATTGTATTATATTTATCACAATAACACAATGGATTGAGCATAACGAGAGCACGTTGACGACACAATGAGTCCATTTATGATTTAAACAGGTCAATTTTATGTGGAAAGACCCTAAAATGTTATGCTTTACACTGAATATGTAGGTATATTTAGTTAGTTTATACCTTATTGATTTTTTAATTGATCAGCATGCTTACGATGCAATTGAATTAAATTTTAATAACGTTAGTAGGCTTATAGGTTACTGATGGTAGTATCATAATGCTCCTAGTGCTTGAAGAATATTTTCAACTATAGGAAAGTAGAGAAATCATCTAATGATAAGCATGAAAGATATTTTTATCTACATCAAAGCTGAGAAATCTTTTAATGATAAGATTGAAATGAAATACAAATACAGCCACAAGAATGTATTATAAAGCGGTTTTTTGAATATTCGCTCTGATTTCTATGAAGGTACTGAAAGCTCTGTTCCATAGGACGAAGCAATTGTGGAAGACACATTACGAAGACAATTTACCGAAATTTTAGATTATACACTAACAGAATATATAGTTTGAAAATGTAATTGATGAGTTCTCTATTCAGCAGAAATTCATCTCAAATTATATTGAAGTAATTATATAACACATGTATGAATAAGCCAATAGAATCCGTGAATTTTGCATAACTACCGCGTATTGGTAAGTGAATATACTCTTGACGACGTGATTTAATCGTTTTGGTGTTTCGCCTCGTGTCAAAATGTGAATGTTTTCATATTGACGGTGTTTTGACCTTTGTCAAAAAAATTTTTTATTCGTTATATAATCGTAACGAATACCACTCGAGAAATCAAAAATAATCGGTTATACTGATCTAGTCACTCGACGTATTTTCTTAAAACACCACTCCAGCTGCGCTCTCTTAGAGTTTCGCAAATTACGTCTCGAGGCTCGGAAGTATAATCGATTATTTTCGATGCTCTTGTGATATTATAACTGAATATAATTTGAGATAAATTCCCGCTTAAATATCCATCATTTTTATTCATAAACTATAATAATATATGCTATTGGTATATAATTTATATGTTCGGTAAATTTTCATTGTAATATGTGTTCAACAATTGTTTTACCTTGTGCTTTCAGTGCAGCTTCAAGCACAAATTTTGAACACACAACTTATGGTCACATTACCTATATAAATTTACTCACAAACATCATTAATTTGGGCGAAAAGTTTCAGACAAATAGTTCTGGATTCGAAATTTTGGGCGAAATCTGCGGCCTTAAAATTCTGGGCTCAAAATTTCAACCCGAAGTTTCGGGTTAAATTTTGGGCTCGAAGTTTCGGGCTTCAAGTTTCGGGCTCAAAGTTTCAGGTTGGGATCTACGTTGAGGTTGGGGTTGATGGCATTGGAGGGTTTTCTTCGAAAAAAAACTTTTTCTCTTCTAAATTTATTTTTGTTGTTGCAGGAAACGACATATCATACCATGTAACATCGCATGAAATGAGTTCCAGTAATCGTAAGTAATCAAGCTCATCTTAAGTTCTTATAGTATTGTTAAATGATTTTGAGTGATTCATCCTATTCAATTTACTTCCTAACATATAATATTAGACTTTTATTCTCGTTTTTGATCGACTTATGATCGAGGAACCATAAAAATTATTACGATGAGAAATGAATCAACATCAAAATGAATACAGTGATTCTTGTTGTAATAGAAAGTGGAATTTGACCATTATTCAACTATCTGTTATTTTTTAACGGTTAACGGTTATTTTTTAACGGTTATTAAATAAGGAAAGTAATCATTTACGAATTATTATAGTCATAGCTTCTAGAATAACTAGAATGCTATAGTTTATTCGTAGCAATAACTATCGTGACAGGACCTTGTATGATACTAGTGCGTTATACAAAAGACAATCATCAAATGAACAACTATTGTAATATAATGGGTCCTAAAATTTTAATGTCTTGCTATTTTGAGGAGACGTTTTCCTGATTGAGAATAACTGTTATCGCTAAAAAAAAAGAGCAAATAACAATAACAGGCAAACGTAATTAGTATATATATATATATATATATATATATATATATATATATATATATATATATATATATATATATATATATATATATATTATATATATATATAGATACTATCGGGACCCGTCGCGGCTTCCATATATGTATACGTATGAATCTTGGCTTTCGAGTTTCGAGTTTTACTGACACTGAGTTCACTCGTTCCGCGTTCCTAAATTTCTCGATAAAGCATACCGATAGGCATAATACCGTGCGTACAGACAGCGGCGCAGTAGTGATTATGTCAGTCGACAGACTTATGACTTTTCACTGCGTATTGAGAAGAAATTTATATATTGACCCTTTACGGCCTTTACCTCACCGGGTGGCGTCGTGTTAAATCCACGATGCCAATAGCCCGTGTCAAACTGTCAAAAATTTTTTTCTTTTTTTATCCCTCAGACTCGTTCTGTAAACACCTTTATATACCAAGATACTATTGCTAGTATGACACTATTATGACAATGATTGTGTATGATTGTGTAATGATTGTGTGATTTCAACACACTATTATGACAAATTGTTTAGTAGAAAACTCAAAGAATGGTCTGCACAAAAAAAATATAATTCATATACAAAAAAGTGTTAAAAAAAAAGGATTACAACGTTTGTATAAAATAAAATATTTAAGATTTACTTTTTTGTATGCTCTAAATTTCGTACATATTGCGTATCGTACGTAATACTTATCATTATTTTTATACTTCAAAAATTCTATGGATACACTTTATAGCCAATATACCAAAAATTTATTCCACCCCCGTTCAACCTCTGAATGATCGAATTTTAAAAAATGGAGAAAGTGGTTTTTCAAGATAATTATAAGGAACATTTTAGTGGCCGAATGAAATCGCTAAGTCGATTATTTTGCCAGAAATAGCCAATAAAAAAAACAGACTCACTCCTTTTTCACCCCTAAATGATGGGATTTCAAAAAACTGAGAAACTACTTTCTAAAGTTAATTTTACTTAATATTTTCGTGAAAGAGCGGGATCCCTAACTCCATTATTTTGCGAGATTCAGCCAAAAATAGCCAATATACGAAAAACACATTTCACCCTCTTTCAACTCCTAAATGATACAACATCAAAAAATGCAGAAAATGGTTTTTTAAGATAATTATAAGGAACATTGTAGTGGAAGAACGGAATCGCTAAGTCGATTATTTTGCCGGAAATAGCCAATATAAAAAAAAACAGACTTACCCCTTTTGCACCCCTAAATGATGGAATTTCAAAAAACTGAGAAACTACTTTCTAGAGTTCATTTTACTTAACATTTTAGTGGAAGAACGGGATCGCTAAGTCCATTATTTTGCGAGAAACATCAGAAAACACGTTTTACCCTTTTTCAACCCCTTAACGTCGGAATTTTAAAAAACCCCGTCTTAGTGGGAATCTACATGATCAGACTTAACTTCTCACCAAATTTCAGAAATTTAAAAAATATGGTTTTTGCTGTAGACTGGATTCAATTTTTCGGCTTGTATTATATATATATATATATATATATATATATATATATATATATATATATATCTATATATATATATATATATATATATATATATATATATATATATATAGATATATATAAAATCCTCTGTTATTTTAAATAGTTTCAAATTTCAAGTTATTTTATTCATCACAAAAAATACAATCAACACGGAACAAAGACAAATGCATTAGTCAAAAAAATTTAACATTAACATTTATAATAATTAAAATGCAGTTAAAATAGAATTAAAATATATTTTGAAAGTTGAGAAACTCATAATTATACATTTAACATAAAATATTTGTTCTATCAAAAAACGTTTGAATTTGGTGCCAAAAGACATATTAGACATATTGCAGCTATATTGTCTATCACATATACATTTGAATTAATAATATAATTTAACTACCATGTACCTAGTTAGGCGAGTTCTGGAAAATTTGTAGTTGTGAGTAACTATCGTGTAAATTTCCTCTCGTTCGTGTTTCATGCGAGTGCAAATCCTCGTTCCTCTCAAACCTCACGTATTACATCCCTATATTCCGGATAGTTCTGATAGCATAGTTATGCATTGTTTCCATTATATGTTTTCATGTTAATATTGTGCTATCGGAGAATAAGTAACATTGAGCATGGCTCAAATGAGAATATTGTTTTACTTCTACTGAATTCTGAATAAATTATGCTCTCCTGAAAAGATCATTGTTTTAGATAGTTTTAATTTGCTCTCGAGAAATATATAAATTAAATTGAGTTGAATTTACTTGGTGAGAGTTCCTATTCATAACTTTATAAAGAAATAAAAAACTAACTTGTCACAAGTTGGAATAAAAATCTATCGAGTAACGTCATGACAATGACTTCATCTCGTACTAATTTATGGTATTACAAAACAATCTTTTTATACGAAAATTGAATAACAGAGGGAGTTCCTAGAGAAACTAAATAACAATGAGCAATTCATTCAGAGCTATAAGTAGTTACATTGAACAGATTAAGGAGAGGAGAAGGGTTTACTTTAATCTGGTCGTTAACTAGGTTTCCGGAATTTTTATATTTATTGATGTATGGGGATTCCCAACCGTTGGTTTTATGGGGACTATATTTTCTAATTGTAATATATTATGATTGTGATTAAAGGTATGGTTTTCTTGAATAAGATGGCAAGCATAATTAGAGTCAGTTTTCTGCTTAATATAGCTACGTTGGTGTTCGTGTATTCGAGTTTTGAAATTTCCAATTGTACGTCCTATATAGAATTTTTCACAATCGTTAAAGTCGAGTCTATAAACACCAGTACGTTCATCCCTATGAATTTTTGATTTGTTGTTTTTATTCAATTTTCCAATGCTATTGTTGGTTTTATATGAAATTTTGTTCATGAGAAAACAATTACAGGTTTTCGGAAGGTTAGCCCAAGTATGTTAAGCTGTTAAATACTCTACTTTTCTCGGATATAAGTGGGTAAACTTCTGAAAGTGCCATAGTTTTTTATTTCTTCATAAAGTTATAAATATATAAATTTTTATATTGAAACAATGGTCTATAAAAACAATTCACACATTTATTAAATAAAATACGCATGGTGCATGTTTCGATGAAACTTCACCTTCTTCAGATGCTAAATACAAACTAAATATATTTCTCCATTATATCGAATACAAGAAAAATATAGATGACAAATTGTGTAGAAAGGGTAAATAGAGATGTAGTTACAAATAATTAGTGAACTAGAAAAAAACTTATTCTCAACTACTTGTCCGGTAGTTCGGTAATTTTGAAAATATTGAGAAGAGGGCTTGTAGCATGATCAATTTGGCTATTCTTTAGGAGACCTGAATGTTTGAGAACACAAACTTAGCTTTGTTAATCGAAAGTCGGATTTACATTATGCAAACCATTTAATCCAAGAAAAACACACATTCAATTTTGACATTAAAATATTGAATGCTGAAAGAAAGGCAATTATATTTAATTTTCTAGAATCACTGCAGAAAAATGAATACAAACATTCAGTTCTCAAAATTGATCATACCACAAGCTTCCTTCCGAATCTTTTCAAAATACTGAACTACCTGACTAGCAGTTTAGAATGGGGTTTTTCTATGTTACTAATTATTTGAAAACCATCCGTCTATTTACCCTTTCTATACAATTTGTCATCTATATTTCTTGTATTAGATATAACTGAGAAATATATTCAGTTTGCAATAAGCATCTGAAGAAGGTGAAATTCACCGAAACGTGCGTCATGCGCATTTTATTCAATGAATGTGTGAATTGTTTTTATGAAACATTGTTTTAATATGTTCATTAATCATGTATCGACCCAGTCAACCCAAAATATAAATTGTTATATAAATAATTCTAATAATATTGATAATTTATTCTATTTTTTCCGCTATTTAATATAATTTATATAGTAGTATGTATGTATATAGCGAAAGAAACTTCTTTCTAACCGGGTGTCCCACGATCCTGTCGTCATTTTTAGCAGGTTTTCCCTTTAAAAACCTATTTATTAAAATGGGTGCGATTAGGAAAGTTGTACCTGGGACCACGATAGCTTCACGTTTCATGAGTTTTATATATGTATGTATCCATCTTTTAAAGTATTTTATGTCATACTAGTTCTTTATTGTATTTTTATTGCTTAGTTACCAACTATCTAATGTCGTATTTTATGCCCGTGCGGGCATAAAGTTCACTTTATGGCCCGCGTGGGCATAAAGGAAATAATGTTTTGTTTAACTTATTCAATAACCTTTACTAATTAAATTACAAACGGAATATACTAATATATATTTGGACCATAAGGAACACGGAGAAAATGTTTCAGCGAGATCGCCGAAGTATCCAAGCAACACAGTTTCATAAACATCTTTTACGGAGTTTTCTTGCATCCAATTTAGTTAGTAATTTTTTGTATTCCATGTCGTAAGCTTCTTTAGACTTGTTTGGCAACAGATTTTCAGTTGCTTTCTTTTCTTTTTTAATAATTCCGTCAGGAATTCCAGAATCTTCGTCCATTTTGGCTTCTTACTTTGACACATATAAAAATCATTGCGATTTTATGACATTTACGTTTGTCAACATTCACCTAGAAACGATAGTGCCTACTATGCAATGTTATTAATTCAAACCGGATTTTTCGAAATACTGATTTGTATTGAGATTGGATTGCAATAACTTACTAGTATGACATAAAAGTTTGTATGTGCCATGGGTATAAATAGATGTATATACCCTCGGGCGACTTACAATCCCTTGGGCCAGAGGCCCTCGGGTTCGTAAGACGTCGCCCTCAGGGCATAAACATCTATTTATACCCTCGGTACATAAATAACTATTCAACATGTTCACACGACGAAGGGCTCAATTTTGGAGCAATGGGGTTAAAAGTTGGTAGGTAGGTAGGTAGGTTCTTATAATTTCTTGAATGGGATTGGTTTTGGTACGAAAATAGTAGGGGGTTTGAGTCACAGGGAATAAATGAATCTTGTTCACACGATGATAGAGGGCAAAATTTCAGAGCAGTAGGTTTGAAAGTTGGTAAGTAGATAGTTTTTTATGTCATCTTCGATGATATTGGTTTTGGTACGAAGCGGCTAGGAGGTTGAACCACAAAAGAGAAAATAAATCGTGTTTACACGATATAGAGTGCAATTTTTGCTCAATAGGGTTTGAAAGATGGTAGGTAGGTAGTTTTTTATGTAGTCTTGGATGGTATTAGTTAAATTACAAATCGGTTAGAGAGTTGAGCCACAACAGAGGAAATAAATCTTGTTTTCACGATAAAAGGTACTGTGTTGAAGCAATTTGGTTGTAACTTGGTAATTTGAATATATGCAAAACTGGTTTGATTTTCGAATAAAAATTTCATTCGAATAAATAGATTTTTTAAACTGTCTACCAATTTTAACATCGAGAAAAATATAATTAAACAAATTGCCGTGAATAATAATTATGATTCCATATAATAATAGACGATATGATAGATAAAAAGTTGTTCAAAAATGCGATTAGCCCTTACTAAAAATAATATCAAATATAACAGCCTCACTTTCATCGGAAATTCATGTAGAAAACTCAAATCTCTCTTATCTAGGCACAAAATCAACATTGCTTATCGTACCGGTAATAATTTAGGAAATTATTTAAAAAATAATATATCCATAGTTCATAAAGATAATAAATCAGGAGTTTATAAAATTGATTGTGGTGATTGTGATAAGTTTCATATTGTTAGAACTTTCAGAAATTTTCAAACTAGAATTTCAGAACACAAACGTAGCTTTGTTAATCAAAAGTCGGATTCACATTATGCAAACCATTTAATCCAAGAAAATCACACATTCAATTTCGATTTTAAAATATTAAATGCTGAAAGTAAGGGAATTAAAATTAATTTTTTAGAATCATTACAGATAAATAAATACAAACATTCTGGTCTCCTATTGAATAGCCAAATCGATCATACTTCAAGCCCCTACTACCTAACTAGCAGTTCAGAATTGGTTTTTCCTATTCTAATAATTATTTGTAACCATCCCTCTATTTACCCCTTCTACACAATTTGTCATCTCTTTATTTCTTGTTTTCGATATAACAGAGAAAATAGTTAGTTCGCCATTAGCATCTGAAGAAGGTGAAGTTCCACCGAAACGTGCGTCATGCGTTATTTCTTTAAATGAATGTGTTAATTGTTATTACTAACCATTGTTTTAATATGTTTATTAATTTACACCATATATCGGCCCAATCAATCCAAAAACAGTAAGCTTTATGAAAACCTGCTTTTTTTTCTGAGATAGAGTTTTTTCATTTCGATGTTCTGCAGATATTGACGCACAATGACGATCTCTCGACTAATGATAAAGTGCTCTATCATAGCAGCAATAACGCTTAAGCCTGTGCACTCACGACGTGTTTAGTTCTGCTACTCATTTTGAGCGGCCCTAATTCCCTCTTAATGTTTACATTATGGGCCATCGTTCATTTAACGATGAACTGCCACGAATTCGGGATGGAATTGCAAACACTTAACGACAATAATTATGTCTCCTGGAATGACGGGAGCAAACTTTATTCCTAGTGTAAACCTTAACGAGTGGAAGAGGATTTCATTGAGTGAGAATGAATCATTAAAACGACACGGTTATCGATCTTTCGTTTTAGTGAGATTCCAGAAGGCGAACGATGCATTTAATTCGATTATGCTCAAGCTGAAAGTGAACCGTCAGCAGTTCATTCGTTGGTGCAGATGTTTTGATGATATCATCTGTTGTTTCAGTTTTTCTTTTTTTCAAAGGGGATGATGAGACAGTCGAGTATTCGCCTGTGTTCCATCATCTACCCTCATGTGTTCGTAAGGTAGTAAATTACCCAGCAGATCAAAGTACACGTATATATATACACAATGGTTATCCTAGGCGCATACTCAAGAGATTGATTTATAATAACAACAATTTAGATGCACCAACTAAGGAGAACAATATACAAACAAAATTCAAAAAAATTCCATGTCATTTATAATATTCCATGTGGGGTGTGTTGTGGTTGCTACGTTGGACAGACATCACAGTGGATTAAACAAAGATTGACATAACACAAGAGTGATTGCCGATTAGGTAAAAACTCTTGTGCAGTTATAGAACATCATAAAAACACTGGTCATTGCTTTGATTATGGAAACGTGAAAATATTAGAATAGTAGAAGAAAATTATAATGACAGATTGTTCCTTGAGATCAAGATAAATAGAAATTTTATTAATTTTAGATCAGATGTACGGCAGTTAAGTAACATATATTGTGACATTTTAGAGCTTATTTAGATATCTATCACTCTGTAGTTTTGTTTCAAATTATTGTCTCACGTGCACCCGTTTCTTTATTTGTGATGTTTCCTATGATTAGTCTCGTTCCGAACATGTTGTTGAACGTTCGCGTTAATTTATTTAGTGACTGACTTTGTGTATTTGTAAGTATATTGGGTTTTTTTTTGTCGTCTGTTTTTTCAACTGTTCGTATTTCACATTTGTAGATTATAAACGAAGAAGTTTTCTGTGTCACAAGACCGCTTCCTGACATAACATTTTCTTTCTATATATATATATATATATATATTTATATATATATATATATATATATATTAATATATAAATATATATAAATATATATATATATATATATATATATATATATATATATATATATATATATATATATATATATATATATATATATATATATATATATATATATATATATATTCATATATATATATATATATATATATATATATATATATATATTCATAAACACATGTATTCATGAAGCTGCAAACGAAGCGTTGGGACAAAAAGATAAAGAGGTCAAAAGAAAAAAGGACGTTTGCTGGAATGACAATCTAGAAAACTTGGTGAGTGAAAAGAGAATAGCATACGACAAATAGCTAGCTACACAAGATCCAGAAGACAGAAAATCCTACATGAGATACAACTATGAAGTTAAGAAAGAAAGAAAGAAAGCCATGAACAAGTTCTGGGAAAGGAAATGTGACGAGATGGACAGACTCATATCATCAAAATCTAGACAAGCATGGAAAACTATAAGGACACTCAAAACCAATAGAAAGGAAGTAAAAACTATAGATCCAATTGGAATAGACAATTGGAAGAAGTATTATCAAGCTCTATCAAATGAAGACAGAAATAACTTTAAGGAAGTAGATTACACAAGTGAACTGGTCAACCAAGATGTAAGGGAAGCAACAATAGAGGAAGTTATAGACGCAGTCAAAGATATGAAAAATAACAAAGCTGCGGGTCCTGGAGGTATGCCCATAGAACTTATCAAGTACTCCCCAATCGTAACAGTAGAAGCAATGGTCGGGTTTTTTACAGATTGTCTAAAAGGAGGCGAAGTCCCGGAGGAATGGAAAATCGCATATGTAAATTCTATACATAAGAAGGGCAGTAAGATGAAATGCGAAAACTATAGGGGAATTAGTGTTATCTCTTCTATGTGTAGACTGTATGGACGAATATTAAAATCAAGAATAGAAAAACAGATAAAAGATTCGGAGGAACAGAGTGGTTTCAGACCTGGAAGATCTTGTGTTGACAATATATTCAGCATAAAACAACTGGCTGAAAAAAGCATAGCACACGGACGGGAACTGCATATTATATTTGTTGATTTAAAAAAGGCCTTTGACAGTGTCCCTGTAAAGCCACTATGGCAGGCAATGAAGCACAGCGGGATACAAACAAACTATATTAATGCTGTCAAACAATTGTACAAAGACAACATGAGCAGAGTGAAAGTTGGAAATAATTACTCTGGTGAATTCATCGTAAATAAAGGACTGCGACAGGGGTGCTGCATATCACCAACTCTATTTAAAGTATATATAAATAGAGTACTAAGAGATTGGAGAAGAAAATGTACGACAATGGGAGTGCTTGTCGAGAATCAACACATATATAGTATGGAGTTCGCTGACGATCAGGTTATACTAGCAGAGGACGGAGATGACGTCAACTATATGTTTAGAAAACTAAAGGAGGAATATACGAGATGGGGCTTGGAGATAAATATGGGGAAAACAGAATATATGGTAATCGGAGGACAAGGAGAAGACCTAATTATAGACAATGACGTGATGAAGAAGACAAATGAGTATAAGTATCTAGGGATTACAATAACCTCCGACGATAAGGACGAAATAGATATACAAAATAAAATAAAAAAAGGGAAAACTATAATCAGACAACTACGCCCCATGTTGTGGAATGACAATATCTCAAATAAAACAAAAATAAGGATGTTTAACTCATTTGTTGAAAGTTGCGTTACCTATGGAAGTGAGGTGTGGACATTGAATGAAAAGATGGAAAATAAAATATCAGCAACAGAGATGATGTATTGGAGACGATGCTGTAAAAAGACACTATTAGATCATGAAAGAAATGAAAGAATAAGAGAAATAATGCAAGTTGATACTTCATTAATAAGTACAATTGAAAGGAAACAACAAAAAACAGCTGTGGTATGAACACATGAGGAGAATGGACCAAGATAGAATACCACAAAGAATTCGGAAATGGAGGCCTGCAAATAGGAGAAAAAGAGGAAGACCAAGAAAGAGTTGGGAAAAAGGAATGAAAGAAGCTATGCTAAAAAGAGGGCTGGAAGAAGACGGAGTTAGAGATAGAGTCTCTTGGAGATTGGGATACGGTAGATGGCAAGAGTAGCTGTATACAAGCCGCTTATATATATATATATATATATATATATATATATATATATATATATATATATATATACATACATATAATTCAAATTACAATTCTGGACAATTATAACATCCATATCTTATCCAGGATTCGAACCCGTTACTGTCTATGCCCTAGACAACTTCCCAGCCATCTGGATCACAGACGGTTGATTATTGTTTAACTTGTTTTCTTGACAAGCCCAACTTTTTAAAACATTCCCTCATTCTCCATAACCTAAAATTGCATCTTGAAATCTGAATTGAAGAAACGGATCCCTCGTCATATACATACATATATATATATATATATATATATATATATATATATATATATATATATATATATATATATATATATATATATATATATATATATAATATATATTTATATATTTATTTGTATATATATATATATATATATATATATATATATTTCGGCTTATTTCTGTTTTTTTCACACACTAATTCTGAATCCTTTGAGTCAGTTCCAAAGAAGCTGAAGAGATGCACAAATTTTGAAAACCTGCAAAAACGCATTCAATTTCCACATGAAAATCGCGGTGGTTAGAGAAAACATTTGAAATTCTCAAATAACACGTTTTTAACATCAACTGAATTCACGGAAAATTCTAATTCTAACTAATCCCCAAAAATGTTCGATATTAATTAGGAAACTGTACATAAAAATAGCGGCGGTTATAGGAAAAATTTCATTCCATCAAAGGGCTTTTCCTCAGCACCATCTGAATCTACTACAAATTTTCATCCCTCCACGCTTTTTTCAGGGAATCCATTTTTTTCAGCCCTAGAAGGCTGAATTTTGGATATTTTGTTCATAATTGAGTCGTTGTCTATGAAAAGGAGGTAAGTGCCAAAACTTAAATTTTCCAGGAATAGCAAAAAAGCAAATTGATACATGAATAAATAACAAGAACGCACCTTTTGGAGTAGAAAATGTATTTCTATACGGTTACATGCAAAAATTCTCAGATAATAATGTAAAAAAAAGATTCAAAGATTATTTACAAATACCTTTATAAATGCATTGTGAGCCCATGCTGCGGAACTTGACACCTTTGCAAAGCAAACAGCCATTCTTTTTTTTTATTTATTCAAGTACTCTAAGAGATAACAAGATCCATAATGAGTATAACATGTAAGATTGTATTGGTGACACGCATGTCGTAACATTTTAGTAACTTATAAAATTTTTTTCAACTCAAATAACAATTGTAGTCAGAGGAAGAGATCACTTTTTACAAATCATAGGTTCTCTAGGAGGAGTTTTTTCATCTTTCTATTAAAACTGTCAACGGACGGACTGTTTTTAATATGTTCGGGAATTTTGTTGAACCATTGTAGAGCTTTAAATGTAGTCCTTTTTTTCCCAACATTAGTTGCATTTGGTAGTATGTGGAAATGTTGATTTGTTCTCGTGTTGTAATGATGTGTATGTCACAATTTTGAGTTAGGTTGACTTCTGTTTCAGTTTGGTTGTTTCTGATTTTGTAAATATATTTGACACTATCCAGTTTAACTATATCAGGGACTTTCAAAATTTTCAGATTTTTGTAAAGCATTGTTGTATTTGTCCTATATGGAAAATTGAATAAAGTTTTAACTATTTTATTCTGGGCTATTTGTAATTTATTGATATATTGTTGTCTTGCTTGGCCCCAAAAAGCAGCTAAGTAAATCAGATGTGAATACACATTCGAATAGTAAATTTGGAATTTAGTTTTTGTGTTGAACTTCATGGCACTGTGTTTTAGGTGATAACATAGATAGTTCTGTTTCCACCAGCGGCATCTTGTGACACCGCTCAAAACTAAACGAGAGGTGATAGGCACTTACCTCCTTTTCAACGCTATTGGCATTGGCATTTAGAATCGTTTCGGTGAAAAAAATTATTTTCGGCAATTTTGGCACTTACCTCCTTTTCAATGTCAACGCCTCAATTAATGTCCACTTCTTCGATTTCAATCTGCCAAAATTTTTTTAATTTCTTTGTTTGACTTGGTGACAAGTTAACAAACATGTTGGTTCTAATTTCAAAGAAGTGTAAGATTCTATTATAGTTCAACTCACAACCGTTGTAGCATAATAGGATATCTTACAGAACTAGGTATCATGCGTGTGAAGCTCTCAACAAATACATTTGATCTCAAGAATTTTTGAGAGTTCTTCATAACTAAAGTGCTTGTTTGTTTTACTTGACAATGAATTATGCTAAAGTGGAATATTCCTCATTTAAAGTCTAACACATTCAATATCATGTCTGCGAGTGTGTGTGAAAAGAGATATGATATGAAGAATTTTATTATAGTGCTATTTTAAAAGTTACACTTGCAATAATTTTACATAAGGATGACCTTCTATAGAAATATTTATTGAATGTTAAATAGTGTCTTTTCTTTGAAGTTTTGAAGGTCAGAGACGGCTGATTATAATAGGCAATACGATGGAAATAATTTACTTTATTTCAATATACAAATTATTTCAGACAATCTGAATCGCTTTGATACTCGCAATTATTCGAATTTTGATATAAATTTCAATAGAAACAAAAATTAGAATGTTTGTACCTTTATTCTACTTATGAATATTATTAGAAAACATGTTTAATTAATTTTATATTCCACAAGGTAGCCGAAAAAATACTGTATGCAGCACGGAAACTGTTGTAATTCAAAACTGTATTACATTAAAAGAACAAATTAGCACACGATAAAAAACGACACCAACTATCGTTATATTAACTGCTTTTCAAGAAACTCTCGATAAATACTCAAAATTTCAACAAATATATACAGACGCAACCAAGAGCATAGATGGAGTTGCTACAGCATCGATAACCCCAAATAAATCGATATGCTGCAGATTAAATCCACATAACACCATACTATCAGCAGAATGCTACGCCATCCTAAAAGCCTTAGAATAAGCTGAACACGAAGCTCACAATAAATAGGTACCTTATTATTACTGACTCTTTGAATAGCTTACTAGGTATGAAACAGTTATATCCTAAGAACCCTCACCTAAAACATATTAAAGATATGCTGTTCAATTTGAAATCCAAAAACAAATATGTAGAATTTCTGTGGGTTCCATCCCACGTGGATATTCCGGGAAATGAGAGAGCTGATCAGGAAGCATCTAAATACAACACCTCAGATAATAACATATGTAATAACAATATCTCAAACGAGGACTTCAAAATAAATCTGAAAGATCTTATATCAACCACATGGGAAGAAAACTGGAGAAGGAGCAACCGACAACTGGCCGCAAAGTGAAATTATAAATTTGCGAAATCCATTCTGGGATTCTAAGAACAAACTACCTTTATTCATTAAGAGGGTTAAGAAGGGGGGAGCTGTTTTCATCCAATTGGTTGTTAACTAACTTCTGGGAATTTGTATGCCTATTAATTTCGAAATTTTCCATAAGATTTAATTAAACCTTTTGTTTCGAGATGTAAAATTTCGAAATCCGAATTGAAGTCATGTTTCTCTTCTATTAAATGTATTATATGATAAGATTCAATATATGCTAGAAATTTATTAAAACAGAAACATGACTTCAATTCGGATTTCGAAATTCTACATGTCGGAACAAAAGGTTGAATTTAAATCTTATGAAAACTTTAGAAATTTATAGGCATAAAAATTCCCAGAAGTTACTTAACAATTAATCGGTATGAACAGCTCCCTCCTTCTTAACCTTTTCAATGAATAAAGGTAGTTTGTTCTTAGAATCCCAGGATAGATTTTCCCGATTTATAATTGTACCTTGCAAACCTCGCATTAGATATTTTATTTTTCACTTGTATATTATTTGTTGATTTTACCTTAGATACGGTTGCTATAAATACACTCCTTATGCCCTAGGGCGTAATGAGCGAGCAAAATAGATCATAACGCCCGATAATTGTACGAGGAGAAATGAAGCACCTCCATTGATTAAATACTTCATAATCCTTGTCGTATACGACTCTGGATTTCTCCGGCAATGAATTATTCGCAGCTTTGGCTGCATTTTCTATGATATTCTTGGGTGAACTCATTTTCATTTCCATTATTTCTATAAGACTACACAAACAAAGCAGCAATGACATTCACTGAATATGATGACAAAAATATTCACAAACGTCAAAATATTAACAAATGACATGCCTACTATGAGAAGGAAAATGGAAAGTATAGGAGCAATGACACGATTTTAAAATCGATTTTTCATTATAATAAATTAATTTTCTCGTGGAAAATGGAGTTTTGTATGCACCACGTGCGTTACTAGATCCTAACACCCATCGGGCAACATTCATCCCTCGGGCCAGAGGCCCTCGGGCCGAATGTCACCCTCCAGGCGTTAGGATCTATATAACGCACTTAGTACATAAATAACTATTAGTTTCAGTTTTAAATTCGTACCTGAAGAAGCTGAAGTGTCAGCGAAACCCGTTGTGCAACTGTTGTTGTTTTATTATATGTTATAATCGTTAAACTCAGAGTTTCATTTTTCCAACATGTTAATAATTATCATGACTGATATGTTCCCCCTCGTAAAAATACGAACTACCTCGAACGAGTTCCCATTTCCATAACCCCCGGTATCGAGCTGGCCGACCATAATATATAATTTGAATAACACGCCGCCTCGTGAAGATAATTCGCGTCAAAATCCTCAGGGAACCGGGATGGCCGCTTCCCACATTCGAGGGGTACGTGTGTGTCGGTGTCCCGTATAAACCGTCACATCCAATTTTAAATGGCGAAGGCATACGTTGACTGAACGTATCCCGAAGAAACCTTCAATAAAATCCCTAGTTTAGTGTCCAACCCGGCTGATCTGCTGATCGATAGGGAAAATTGAGACGTTTTATTTGGGTTGACTACGTTTGAGTGGAGGCCTCTCGCGTTATCTGTCGAAGGTTGAGAAGAAGGTATCTATAAGTGAGTCCACATAAACGAAATATGAAATGAGTTCCGCAGATGGTTTCGTTAAGACTAATAATTTATCAGCGAATTTTTTTTATTTTTAGTCGTATTTTTCTCGAAAATGATAAGCTATTGCACTGTAGGTACTGAGTAACAACAGTAAAGTAGGTCGATAGCTGATAGGGGCCTCATCAGAGCTAATATTTG
>JARQZK010002986.1:57500-77500 GCA_030704885.1 Cynegetis impunctata
AGGGGTAATTGACTATCATGGGCGGAACTTATTTCGAGAATTTCGAGAAGGTCAAGGCGTTTACCCTTGTTACCTGAATGTAACAATTTGGTTTTGTTGAAATCCAGGAAGTGATTGAATTTTATACAATGTTCAGAGAAGCCAGTGGTATTTTTGTTTTGTAAAATTGACTTTTTATGTTCTTCAACACGAATATTTATATTCCTTCCTGTCTGTCCAATATAGAAAGCAGGACATTCGTCGCAAAATATTTTGTAAATACGACTGTTTTCTCCGATGTTAGATTTTTCGTTATTATTGAACAAGAACGACTTCAAGTTTCTTTTATTTGTACAAATTGTTTTAACGTTATTTTTCGATAGTCTGTTACAAATTTTGCTACTGAAATTAGGCACATAATTTATTGGGAAGTATTAATAGTTTGTGTGGGGTATATTGAATGCAACAGATACTTTATTCGTTTTTTCCCAATGAGCTTGTCGATAAGACTTTCATTGTAACCGTTATTGATGGCTAATAATTTAATTGTATTAACTTCAGTTTGAAAATTTGTTTCCGTTAATGGAATCGTGAACAACCTATGTATAAACGAATGAAAAGCACTGAGTTTTATTTTAATGTGTTGGTTACTGTCGCTGTGAATTAAAGTATCTGTGAAGGTTGGTTTTCTATAAATGTTGAAAGTAAGAGAATTGAAATTCCTAGCAATCTGAAAGTCTAAGAAATTCAAGGTAACGTTTTCGTTTTCTACTTCTTTTGTTAATTGAATCGAGTTGTAGAAAGTATTTATATATTTAAGGAAATTATCTAACGGCCTATCTGTATCGGTCTGTTCAAACTGAAGTTAATACAATTAAATTATTAGCCATCAATAACGGTTACAATGAAAGTCTTATCGACAAGCTCATTGGGATAAAACGAATAAAGTATCTGTTGCATTCAATATACCCCACACAAACTATTAATGAAGAACAAAAATACTTTCCAATAAATTATGTGCCTAATTTGAGTAGCAAAATTTGTAACAGACTATCGAAAAATAACGTTAAAACAATTTGTACAAATAAAAGAAACTTGAAGTCATTCTTGGTCAATAATGAAGAAAAATCTAACATCGGAGAAAACAGAGGTATTTACAAAATATTTTGCGACGAATGTCCTGCTTTCTATATTGGACAGACAGGAAGGAATATAAATATTCGTGTTGAAGAACATAAAAAGTCAATTTTACAAAACAAAAATACCACTGGCTTCTCTGAACATTGTATAAAATTCAATCACTTCCTGGATTTCAACAAAACCAAATTGTTACATTCAGGTAACAAGGGTAAACGCCTTGACCTTCTCGAAATTCTCGAAATAAGTTCCGCCCATAATAGTCAATTACCCCTTGTGAACGAACAAATTGATTTTCAGGTATCACCTTTGCTTTTGTCTGTTTTATAAATTACGATGCAAAACTCTCCTGTAGTCAGTCTTGATAATGAGTTCATAACTCGAAACATGTCGACTTTACGCTACTGCTAAACACAGTACCTAAATATTTTTTTATATTGTGAAACATAAGCCAAGTGTTTTTATTTTAAAGTTTATACTTTATTCTTTATGATGTTTCACCAAGTGATGTGCGAGAATTCAATCTAAGTTATTAAATATATATATATATATATATATATATATATATATATACATATATATATATATATGTATATATATATATATATATATATATACATATATATATATATATATGTATATATATATATATATATATATATATATATAGATGGGTAGTCTTGACTGGCTAGTTGGGAAAAAATGTATTTATATATTTTGAGGTTGCAGTCAGAATAATTGTTGGGCTAGGTTAAAGAATACTCTTTGTCATATGGTCGAGCTTTCGGAAATGGTTATTTCCTTTATCAAGACATCTATAATAAAAGAACAAGTTTTGATTTACAACAGCATTCACAAAAAGTTAAAAATTACTTACTAACTTGAGGTTATATAAATTTTGAAAGCACGTAAAAAAGGAACAGAAAAGCTGATGGGTACAATCTTGAAACTTCGTCACATAAGTAAACATCCATTACCAGAATAATAAATCTTATTTTCAACAATCAGTACTTTCCCATCTTGCTATCTACAGGAAACCAGACTAACAAAATGGTCGAAGTCACCCTAAGCACGCGGAAACTAAACCACAGAACAAATAGGTGATCTTCTTTTAATAATTGACAATCGTCGATATATCGAATAAACGGGACACGGTCCAAATTAAATTTAAAGAAACTAAAAAATATTTATCCGAAAGAGCATGGTGTGAAAATTTTGAAAAGAGTTTTTATAATTTTTTACAACTAAACAATAACTGCAAAACACTTTTTTAATAGTTCAATGAAAAAATTTACTACCTCTAAATGGCTAACAAATGGGCTAAATCTTCTCTAATTTTGAAAGATTTGTCACAAGTTCAATTTGACAATTTTACTTAGTCTAGACAAAATCTGCTTTATAGAACTACAGTAATATAAAATGAAAACATTCCACTGCATACTTCGGCTACTATGCAACAATAGTAAAACAGACGAACCCAGGCTGGAAAATATTAAACCACCAATGTGGAGTGTAAACCCTTGATAAATTTAAACAAAACAAACAAAAGAAATGATAAAAACAACCGATGGTGCGATCAGGAAACAAAACAAAAACATTATCGACCTTACAAATCAAAAGTTAAAAAATCTCTTCTCAAATTTTGAGAAATATAACTTGTACCACGATGAACCTATGGTCTGGAAAAACAACTCTGTTCCAACTTAATAATGTAATTATACATGATATTGAGGTTGTTGAGATCAGTTTTCTTATTAATGCTATCTTTGTCATTATTAATATAGAACATTTCCTTGAAAACTCTCTTGTGATAGTTATTTTCAATGCAGAGAATCTTCACATTGTAATAGTCCATAATATGACTATTGCCGACCACATGCTCAGCAAGGGCACACGACAGTTCGCCTCTGCCACAATCGCTCTTGTGAGACATATATATATATATATATATATATATATATATATATATATATATATATATATATATATATATACATATATATATATATATATATATATATATATATATATATATATATATATATATATATATATATATATATAATATATATATATATATATATATATATATATATATATTCAGGGTGACCCAGAGCTACGTAATCGGTCCATAATTTTTGTGCCATTGAAGATATCGAAATGAAATTTTCAGAGCAGATATGATCTGACTAAGTCTATTTTTCAAAATTATTTTGAAGAAAATTGCATTTTCGGTTTTTTCAAATGGAATATATATCTTTTGTTTTTCGAATTTCTTATGTAATTTATAATAAAATTGTCATAACATTCTTTATACCTGAATTGAACAGTTTTCGAGTTATTAATTTTTTTCGTAAAATTTTGACAGTTGTGTCTTCAACAAAAATAGGCTATAACTTCTTTGTTAGTAGGCCTATTGGTATGCGGTTTGGATTTTTGTAACCTTAAAACATTGTTTCATTTATTCCTTGTCAGAAATTTTCATATGTCTAACTAATTACTTGATAAAATCTAGGGTGAAGTTGGCAAATTTCAAACGTTAATAACTTTCTTATTTCTTATGAAATGCTATGTATATTTTTGCATTATTAAATTGGCTATTTAATTACCTTTCGATTTGTATAACCACTTCCTTAATATACCTAAAGTTAATACCTAATAACAAAGATATTTCCAATTTTGTAATAATTTATATATCAATACAGCTGAGAAATCGTCTAGCGAGTTATTTTGACGTATCCGTGGATACCAATAACAAAAATTATTTAAAATCTAATTGTGTCAACTTTTCTAGTATTTGTTCAGTTGAAATGGATTTTACGCGACAAGAAATGATAAATATGGTTTACTGTATTGGAGAAGCGGATCGAAATGTTCTGCTAGCTAGTAGAATTTATCATCAAAATATTCTTTTCAATCAAAATATTTCTTTCTGTATAACATTGAAATGTATAATTCGGAGTAACTGTTGGATTATGTGAATGTACTCCTCTTGACCAAAATGATAATGTCAAACTTGACATTGCAATTTGACATCATTCTACTACAAACATGTGTTGTTTATAAACAACAATAATTTTTTAATATTAACGTCTTAGAATTACTATTTTTTCAATTCAATCTTTGCATCAAAAGGAGGTGAAGTGAGTGTGGCCCTTACATCTGTTAATTCATATGGTATAAGTGATATGCCACAGTTGGTTGTCCTACACTTCCCTCGTCCAAGAAGGCCCTTCAATTGGTCAATTGTTCGTTTAGCTTAATTTCTATCACAAATAGGACAAAATGCCATAGGATAATACTACTTCATCAAGGAGTATTTGGTATTGTTGAAAAAGGCCTTCATATGGAAGTAATTTGATGTGCTTTGCCTGCATATCTCTTGGGCCAGCATTTGAGTCCAAAATCCTACTTTTATGGATACTTTTCAGAAAAATGATGTGCAAAACATAACTCAGAGTCTTGGTTGTATAGATTCCTCATCTTATCCTCAGATCCTGCTTTCAGTAATTCTCGACTAAAGTGGCTCTAAATTGGTCAAAGAGACCGTTTTGGTCGAATAACTTTCAATCGAGCTAAGAGCACAGCTCATAATCCTTCCTGTTTCATTCTTCATAACTTAAATCCTCTAAGTTGTAGATGAAAAAAAAAGCTAAGAAGACAAAATAATTCTAACATAGAAACCTCCATTTATAACTTGAAATATCTTCAGATCTAAATATTCTTTTTATCGGGAGTAATTAATTTATATGAATAATTGACTGGAAAAATCTCCAATGTTGAAAGTCGGATGCCATTTGCAATTTTAAATTAAATTATTCTTATATATAAACCTATTATGTTGACTTTTCTGGGCTTCCTGTTGATGTAAAACTGATTAACAAATGGAACTCTCGGCTCGAAAATTTATGACATTTCGTTCCAGTGCCCGGAATACAATATAAATACACATACAGAAATAATTCACGTGAGAATTGACTCACTGCCCCAACCTTCCAACTGACTCGCCTATCTGTTATTGTTTTTTAAACACCGGGCACGGCGAATTAGCATAGTGAAATGCGGCATTTTGCAACGTGACTACAGTGTATAATACGTCCTATCTCGCATCCAATTCCGGAGCCTTCACTATGCTTACGTTGACATTTTTATCTGTTACCATTAGCTGCAATTTAATGCTCAAATAAATAAATGGCCCAGAGATGGACATTATCTCAGTTGATGCAGTTAAAATATGTATGAGTATGTTGCTCCGTACGTTCGAGTGTTGGGTAGAAATAACCTTATCGTACCGATTTTCGTCGTTTTTGTCGTCAATTAATGAGAGTAGGTAGTTATTCAGAATGGAAATGCTAAATCGGTGGAACCGAAATTTCGCGAGAATACCTGTCTGATTAAATAAATTATTCAAATGTTATTGAATGGGTTAGTTGGCCGAGTGTTTATACTCGCTCATTAGCATTCAGGAAGTCCCGGATTTATCCCCGGCGTCGACGGATCTGCCATGAGTTTTTCTTAGATGTTTAAACAACGCGTAGGTAAGTCAATACTTGCAAACTTTCAAAGGCCATTCTTTTTCTTCTTAGGACGCCATCTTCTACGAAGGTTGGCAATCCAACTGGCTATGATGGATTTTGGATTGATTGGGCCGATACTTGGTGTAAATTAATAAACATATTAAAACATATTAAAACAATGGTTAAAAATAACAATATACACTTTTATTATAAGATATTTCTTATAATAAAAGTGTAAATTGTTATTTTTAACCATTGTTTTAATATGGCTATGATGGTGCGTGAAACCGCACCTCTGAAAATCTCTATAGATGTCCGTCCAAACCATCGACGCAGATGCTTCAGCCATGAGTTCTGTCGTTTGCCCACAGATCGTTTGCCCTCGATCTTACCTTCGATGAGGAGTCGGAGGAACTCGTATCGCTCCTCCTTCATAACGTGCCCGATGTATTGAAGCTTTCGTTCTTCGATGGTTGTCAGCAGTTCTTTCCCTCCACCCATTCTCCTTAGCACTTCTCCGTTAGTTATCCTGTCCACCCAGGATATACGCAGTATAAGGTGATATAAATACATCTCGAAAGCGTCAATGCGGTTCTACATTTATTTGCAAAAAGTCCAGCTCTCGGAGCCATAGAGTAGCACTGGGAAGATATAACAGCGCAATATGCGTATGCGGAGCTGTAGGTTTAGGTCTCTACTGGTGAGGAGGTTCTTCATAAAGACGAATGTCCTTCTGGCCTGCTCTATCCTTGATCTGATCTCCATTTTAGGGTCACTGTTCTCGTTGACGAGGGCACCAAGATATTCAACGGACAGAACTTGTTCCACAACTTGGTGGTTAATTTGAAGGATCGGCCGTCTTGGTGCCTTGAAGAACACAACCACCTTGCTTTTGGCAACGTTTATGTGTAAACCATATTGTGTGCTATGTTCAACGATAAGATCCATCATATTCTGGAGATGTGGGAGGAATCATATATTATTAATAAGGGTGTCATTGATTTTAACGCCCTCTTTCACATTCTCCAGTGCCTCCCGGAACACTGCCTCCGAGTATATGTTAATGAGGAGAAGGGACAGGACACATTCCTGTCTAACATCCCTTTTGATTTCTGTTTCTTCGGATGTTATGCTCTCTATCCTGATCTCTGCAGTTTGATGCCAGTACAGTTGCGTGATGATATTTAGATCTCCCGCATCGACTCCGGTGTATTTTAAGATTTCAATGAGCTTCTGGTGTGAGACACAGTGAAAAGGCCATTGCTGGACTAGTATTAATCCTCTGAACCGCTACTCTTTTCCGACGTCACGTCGATTTCTTTTCGTCTCCTTTTCAGAGCCGCCCCAAGGTCCCTGTAGCAATATTCTGCCATGGTTGTAGCCATTACCAATTTAACGAGGATACGTGCCAAATAAACAGAGATACATTAGTGTAGTCCTCTGAGCGCCCCATAATAAGTCACGCAGATTCAGATCTGTTCTGCTATTAGGTGCATGGTGATTACTGCTATCGTAGCAGATACATTTTGATGGTTTATTTGAATGAATTGGATTAAGCTGCCCATCTTGGCTGCACTCTCCTTGGAGTTCATTCAATCCCCCTCTACTTTGTTTGTACCCATATTTACTGCACTTGTACATACCAATATATCCTGTGATCTGGATGGAGGAGATCCTCCCCATAACTCAAACACCCTACCTCCGTCATATATGCTTTGTGGAAGAATTAAATGCGTAGCTAACCGTTTTTCATTTCAAACAAACCTCTCGTATTATTCATATTGAAGCTTTTTCCTTCATTTTAATTGAGTTAAACGGGGGCTTATTCTCCATCGCCAAAAGCCTGCAATAACGTATAGGTTTATGTTCGTGAATAGAAAAATCATCCTGAGTTACAACGCCAAGAAACTATTCAGTTATCTTCAATTATTCATGTGAACTTTTCGTTTGAGCGTTGCAATTTCCTTGCCAAATAGTTTCATTAACATAAAAATGCCTAGCGGTCTAATGCAAAATACTAATTCAATATCGCGTTTACACTAGACATACTAAGTTTTCAACGTTCGGGAAAACTGTTAACTTTTAAGCACTCAGAGGATACGCAAAAACGGTCTCGCGATTCCACGTAATGGACATAATAAATTCACCGAGAAACTTAGCATGTACGAACCAACTTCATACTCAAGAAAACACGGCCTGATATATGAAGTTTTTCCAGGCGGCCTCTCGTTTCGACGTTTTTGTTTTATGCCGTCCGCGGACGGTTACAATGTTACGAATATGCCATTCCATTTTCCACGTTGCGAGGTCGTTTTACGTGCCATTATGCGATGCGGTTAGTGTTTTTGTTGCGCACTTCATTACCTACCGGGAAGTATCTCCATAATTTCTGTGTACGTCCAGCGTCCCCCGATGAGTAACTCGAAACGTTGTACAGAGTGGGTAAATTTCGATGTTCGTATAGAGTACCTATGAAAGAATTTAGATTTTTTTATATTGTATAGATTTGTCCGTTACTTTGTGACAGTGTCGGATTAAGCCAGCGCGGGGCCTGTAGCAAATTCGACCAAGAGGCCCTTGGTTTGCTTTAGGTTCTCAAATTTATGGTATTAAACTCAGATTAAAGAATAAAACCGAAAATTTGTGTCCGTGACAACCCGGAGCGGTTATGTAGGAAAACGTATATCTGTGTGCGTGTAATGATACCAGTTTTTGAAATAAACTCCCTATATTTTTCATTAGGTACAATCAAAGTTACATACGCACAATGAAATTCAAATTTATATTCATGTAAGTAAATGACTTCCATGATACTCGTGAAAGAGTTATTTGAGCCAATTTTCCTACGGCCAGTTAGCTAATTGGGATTGAGCCATGAGAACTGACTAGAAATTTTGGCCACTCGTTTTCATTCGCCAGGGGGTCACATGTGATGGTGTTACAATAATATGGTGGAATGTAAACTGATGCAACTAAAATACAATGCTAGACTAACATTTAAAGAGCTTTTTACAGTTTTTTACGTTATGATAAATATAAATGTACATCAAATTCTAATAGTTTGATAGTCAATAGAATCCTATTTTATTTGTTCGGGTTTTACGGAAGTGCTACAAACTTGCATGTGCAGTGCAAGTAGTACAAACACATAATTTGTGAGGCCAGCGCTCAATTTTTAGAAATGTGGTACAACTTCTTTAAATTATAATTATATTGAAAAATATTTAGGAATTATTTTGGACGAAAATTTGAATTTTAAATCACATAGTGAATATATATGTAACAAAATGTCAAGAAAAGTATACTTCCTTGCAAGACTCAGCAATAAAGTTAACATGAATATACGACTTTTGTTGTTGAAAACAATGATAATGCCACATGTAGATTATTGCTCATCAGTATTGTTTGCGTTGCAAAAAACTTGCAAGGATAGTATCCAGAAAATACAAAATAGGGGTATGCGTATTGTATTGAAGTGCAATAGGAGAACACCCATTAAAATGATGCTAAAAGTCTTAAGCCTAATGAACGTGAATCAGCGAATTGTATTCAGAACACTTGATTATGTTCATAAAATAGAACATAACATGACACCTAGTTATTTGAAGGAATATTTGCAGAACGTTAATGATATACATGGATATGAAACACGGCAGCGAAATAATTTTTATGTGAATTCCTATAACACCACACAGATGAATAACTCAACATTCAGTGAGGGTATCAGATTATATAACACTTTGCCAAGAAATATAAAAAACTCGAATAGTTATAGATGTTTTAAAAAATTGTTAATCAATTATGTTTATGAACATTTTTAAGTCTGTATACTCATACTGAAAAAATGGTGTTGTTAATAGCTTTTTTATGCTAAATAAATTATTATTATTATTATTATTATTATTATTGTTGTAGATTTTGACACTAACGTTTCTCGTGGTAGGTAGTATACAACTTATACCTAAGATTTAACGTGACGATATCGAGTTTTAAATTTTCAGGTGAGGGTGAGCATAGCCTAAACGCTTCGCGTTTAAGGCATACAAGATATTTTACGCTTACCTAATTTTTTTTTATTTACCTTCATTTTTTTTACTGTCTGACAGGCGTTGGAGCGTGGGGCCCCCTAATTCGCTGGTCCGTAGCATCTGCTACTCTTGCTACGTGGCTAATCCGGCACTGCTTTGTGATGATAAATTTTTAAATCATAAATGAGAAAAAATATACTTTTTTTTCATCACTATTTTTATTCAATTATTTGTGACTTCAATTTGGTATTACTGCTATATTTTCAAGCGAATGAACATGTTTGCATTGTATAGTGTCGGTAATAGAAGGCATGTGAGTATACAAAGAAAGGGAGTGAAAGTTTACAATTTCTAGGAATTTATTTTAAATACTATGTAAGTGAAGGATTTACTAACAACATAAACTTATTCTAGAAAACATGCAGCAATGGAGAATTCCGTAAATCTGTCATTTAAGAAATTGCCTGAGTTACTTTTATTATATTTATATATTTCTCTGGATTCTAAAATATTAGGTTTCTTAATTTTTGGAGCTGTATGTGAAATTTTTATATTATCTAGGTATATCTGAAAAAGTGTGGCCTGACACTAGGAAGTGTTTTCGCAAAATTTTAATTTTTTCTATTCAATCTGAAAGAATGTTGATACTCTTTATATCGAGTGGGAAAAATGTTTGTCTGTTTGCCAACACATAAAATAATTGAATAAAAGTAGCGATAAAAACGCTCAATTATATTTTATATTGTTCGACTTTTAGAAACAAGTGAATATCATGTTTTTCTGTAAAGTTACGAGGCAATAACTTTCACATTCTTATGGCACTTTGTTCTGTATCATCCAGTAGCTTCGAGAAAATTTGATAAAAAGGTGCAATTTCAAGTATTGGCCGATTGTTTCATTTATAAATATCAATCAACTCATTTAATTAATCGTTAATGTGAGGATGTCTTACGAAAAACATAATATATTAATAAGCTCTATTTATAGTTATTAACTTAACAAGGCCGATATGTAGCAAATAACGGATGGGGTTGGATATTGTAATCCGAGGCGCAGCCGAAGATTATAACTAACCGAATCCGTTATTTGCCTATCGGCCGTGTGTCGTTAAAGACTTTTCGTAATCCCGTTGAAAGATTATATTTTGATTCCGAAGAAAGAAAAAAACCCGCAATTCTGAAGAAAAATCCCAAAGTCGTGCACTCTGTTGTCATGGAACAGTTTGACAGTTTTATAAACAACGTCAGTTTTTTGTGTTCTCAAGTTCGCTTTAACGACGACCATGGATGAAATTGAGGAACAAAATCAAATTCCTTTAGAAATATTGGGAGAATCATGTGCAGTGCAGCGTGTGTTGATTAACTGCCGAAAATAACTCAAGAGCGATATCAAAAAGAATATGAAAATTTTGAAATGTGGCGTGAAAGCAAGAATGTAAAGGTGGTTAATAAAGATGTATTATTAGCATATGCGAAATGAAAATCAGAGGTTTATTCTCCCAACTAGATGTGGACCAAGATTTCAATGTTGTTATTGTGAGCAGAATGAAGTTTTGAAATAAATATTTGAACAAGTGATTTCTTAACGGCCGCCGTTAACACTGACTTTTCAATTGTCATCTGAATACCGTTAAATCAAAATAACTGTATGGGATTACGAAAAATTAATAACAATTGTGATAGTGCATATCAGATATTTTAAATCGTTATCAAGAAACAGGACAACCTAATAGAACTATTTTCAAGAGGTTAAAATAAAATCTTGTTAATTGCGGATCATTCAACAAGCCAAAAATAATGCTTTTCAATATATTATATTTCATGTAGTTTTCTTACGACATCCTCTCTTTCACGATTAAATGATATTATGACGGAACTGCCTGCTAAAGCCTGTTATAGATGACACCTGCCAAATAGGAATAAATAAGTGAAAACGCAAAAAGTTATCTAGTAAAATATAATTTTCGCTATTAAAGATTTTCACTCCGAAAGCGACCAGGCATATGATACATGGTTAGGAAGGGAAAACAAATCCGTTTCAACCCAACTATAGCCTACTACGATTGCCATTTGAAAAAATTTAACTTTACGTCATAACCCGAAATTTCCTCTTTTATTTTCAAACTTTCTCAACAGTATTGGTATATACAGAAAAAACGTCCCTTAAGAATGTAAAGTTATTCACTGAGATTGAATTCTCGCACATCACTTGGTGAAATATCATAAAGAATAAACTTTAGCATAAAACACACTTGGCTTAAGTTTCACTATACAAAAATATTTAGATACTGTATTTAGCAGTAAAGGATAGTCGACATGTTTCGAGTTATGAACTCATCATCATGACTGACTATAGGAAAGTATTACATCTTATTCTATAAAACAGACAAAAGCAAAGGTGATACCTGAAAATCAATTTGTTCGTTTACAAATGAGTAATTTACTATTATGGGCGGAACTTATTTCGAGAATTTCAAGAAAGTCAAGGCGCTTTCCTCTGTTACCTGAATGTTACAATTGGGTTTTGTTGAAATCCAGGAAATGATTAAATTTTATATAATGTTCGGAGAAGCCAGTGGTATTTTTATTTTGTAAAATTGACTTTCATGTTCTTCAACACGAATGTTTATATTCCTTCCTGTTTGTCCAATATAGAAAGCAGGACATTCGTCGCAAAATATTTTGTAAACACCACTGTTTTCTCCGATGTAAGATATTTCTTCATTATTGACCAAGAATGTTTCTTTTATTTGAACAAATTGTTTCAACGTTATTTTTCGATAGTCTGTTACCAATTTTGTTACTCAAATTCGGCACAAAATTTATTGGGAAGTATTTTTGTTCTTCATTAATAGTTTGCGTTGGGTATATTGAATGCAACAGATTCTTTATTCGTTTTTGCCCAATAAGCTTATAGATAAGACTTCAATTGTAACCGTTATTGGTGGCTAATAATTTAATTGTATCAACTTCGGTTTGAAACTTTGTTTCCGATAATGGAATAGTGAATAACCTATGTATGAACGAATTAAAAGCACTGAGTTTTATTTTAATAAGTCGTTTACTGTTATTATCTCGAAACTTTACAAACAACGATGATAAAAGTCAAAAAATCGAACTTGTGTTCATAACTAACGATAACAAAAGACGATAGCAAAGTTTTGTTTTTGCCAGTGAATTTGTCTCGAAAAAAGAGATCAAGAATGCGACATCAATTTTTTCTCCTAAAGTTACCAAATTACCCTATTCAAACATTGCCCAGCCAGTACATGCTGCCTTTTTAATGTTCCAATATGAAAAAGTTTTAGCTTAGTTTTAGACAATCGGCTACAGAACAATTCGAAAACTTATTAATGCTCACTTTAAGCCAAGCGGAAACTGCCATTCATAGAAATGCATTTGATTACTCTGAAGTGAACAATATACCTACTGTGAAGATAATATTAATAAAATAAGATTTCCTACGAATATAAAAAAAGAGAGCATGCAAAATAAGATTAATTAAATGAAGAACAAAATAAATTGTAGAAGGAATGGTAATAAAATTGTTATTAATATATTTTTTCGAAAGTGCTTTTTTAATAATTGATATGAGAATATGAACTTATTCTGTACATTCAATCTTAGTAATGATTGGAATGTGGTAACTAAAATAGGGCCCATATGTTTGCGATTAAATTTTTGTCTTTCGAAAAAACTGCATCGAGAGTGGTATTCTAACTTATTTAAGATTTTGCTGGATCATTGTTAGTTTTTAAATCGAATTCAAACAAAAGACATTGTAACAACCCAGATAACAACACGAGCTCTGCTTCTTAAACATCAAGAGACATTCTAATTATTCCTATCATTTGCTAGATGAGAATCATTCATTCAATAAGGATTTTCATATTTCACATAGAGAGAATAGAGTATTGAAGTTAAACTTTTGGAAAGCCCTAGAAATCAAAAGGTATAAGAATTCTAATCATTCTGTAGTCCTGAATTTATTTCATACCTGATGTAGTTTGAGCAAGTCTTCTTAAGGATTACCTACCCTCCATTCTAATTTGATTTCTTGTTATCGTTTTTCCCTAGGTACTAAAAATTTTATGTCAAACTGAGATAATAATATTTCAGTATTCATTATATCCGAAGAAGCCACCGTGTGGTGAAACGCCACTACATAGAGTGAATATAATAACCATTAAATTCAAACATGTGTATTTCTGATTATTTTTTCGTATAATTTTCAACCAATCAGAACGATCAATTCAGTCAAGTTGCCTTGTATAAGTTCGATGATACCTGATTATACATAGAGTAGCTCTACCAATCGAAAACTAACAGGGCCGTCAAGTTTTGACGTTTATCAATAACTATTCAAAAATGAATCGATTCGGAGATTTTTACTTAATTTACTCAATAAATAATCGTATCAAATACAATACGTACTTCAAATAAATACGGTTATACAACTCAAACTTCCTGCATAATTACAAATCGTGTCAGTTTGACAGAATAATCAGACCGCCAAGCGGGAGACTGGCAAACTGACACTCTTTGTAATTATGCAACAAGTTATCGATGTATAACCTGATTATTTTGAAGTACTTATAGTATTACTACTGATTATGTAACTCATGTATGAATAAGCCAATAGAATCCGTGGATTTTGCATAACTACCGCGTATTGACATAGTTATTAACGTAACAAGGCCGATATGTAGCAAATAACGGATGAGGTTGGATATTGTAATACGAGGCACAGCCGAGGATTATAACTAACCGAATCCGTCATTTGCATATCGGCCGTGTGTCGTTAAAAAATTTTCGTAATCCCGTTGAAAGATTATATTTGGATTCCGAAGAAAGAAAAAACCCCGTATCTCGCAATTCTAAACAAAAATCCCAACGTCGTGCACTCTGTTGTCATGGAACAGTTTGACAGTTTTATATACAACGTCAGTTTTTTGTGTTCTCAAGTTCGCTTTAACGACGACCATGGATGAAATTGATGAAATTGAGGAACAAAATCAAATTCCTTTAGTAATATTGGGAGAATCATGTGCAGTGCAGCGAGTGTTGATTAACTGCCGAAAATAACTCAAGAGCGATATCAAAAAGAATATGAAAATTTTGAAATGTGGCGTAAATGCAAGAATGTAAAGGTGGTTAATGAAGATGTATTATTAGCCTATGCGAAATGAAAATCAGAGGTTTATTCTCCCAACTCGGTGTGGACCAAGATTTCAATGTAGCAGAATGATGTTTTGAAATAAATATTTGAACAAGTGATTTCTTAACGGCCGCCGGCCGTTATAAAATTATAACGGCCGGCGGCCGTTAACACTGACTTTTCAATTGTCATCTGAATACCGTTAAATCAATATTACAGTATGATGGGATTACGAAAAGTGAATATACCCTTGACGACGTGATATAATCGTTTTGGTATTTTGCCTCTTGTCAAAATGTGAATGTTTTCATATTGACGGTGGTTTGACGTTTGTCAAAAAAAATTAATATTTTTTATTCGTTATATAATCGTAACGAATACCACTCTAGCAATCGAAAATAATCGATTATACTAACCTCGTCACTCGTATTTTCTTAAAACACCACGAGACGTATTTCGCAAAATACGTCTCGTGGCTCGGAAGTATAATCGATTATTTTCGATGCTCTTGTGATATTATAACTGATTATACTGTTATGAGTATTAACCAAGTATCGGCATCATCAATTTGAAGACTTGACGTTTTCTAAAATTCACCGTTGGATTATGAATGCTGATTTCTCCTTGCGGAATACATTTAACCAGCTCCTCTGGCAAGTTTGATGATTTTTTAAATTTTTGAAGAATTTTTCTTAGTCACTTTATGTAGCATATCAAATTGACCATGGTCGTCAACTCGTATATTTTTCATGATTTGATTATGAAACAAATCCCATATTATTGATTTCCAAACTATGTTTGAGAGAATCCTATGTATCAGTTTTTAAGCTCACTAACAATTTAACGAAATTTGGCTTGTTGTGGACGAGAATACTGTTCATCTATATAATACAAGAGATAGAAAGAGGTTACATCTTGACAAGATGGAGACAAATTATGGAAAAAAAAGATCAAGATATGCTGCGTTGACCTTTTCAGCAAACTTCCCAAAGAAATAAGATTTCCAAGTTCATTGGCTACCTTTAAAGAGATATTTGGATTAACTAATATGGACTTCCAATATTGTATTGGTTAATAATAACGATAGGCAAACAATATTTGAGAAATCTGGTGTACCTAATAAAATATATTGATTGTGATGTTTTTTATAGTGGTCAAACTGGTGGAAACTTTGACGCCAGATTGAAAGAACTTAAAAAATCAATCAGCCGAAATAGGAACGTAACTGGAATTTCGGAGCATAGTATAAAAAACAACCATTTCATAGATTTAGATAACGCAACAATACTACATTCATTGAACAAAGAAAAGAGGATGGACCTTTTAGAGGCGTTGTAGATTATATCAGTAAGCTCCAGGAACTTCGTGCTCATTACTAATGACCAAATAGGCCTTAGTATTTCCCAACTCATCAAAGCAGTATTAAAGATAGATAGATTGTTACATTTTCAACTTTAGTTTGTCTTAAGCTCTTGTATGTGGTTCAATAATGCGAAACATTTGACGAGTGAATAAACTAGTTTTGTCCACGACTGTACTATAAATCATTCATTATACGTGTGCTTCCTGAAGTACAATTATACCTATTATTCACTAGTGTGTATAATGGTTTATTATACACTGCATGACGTCACACTCGAAACGTATGTCCAAACTTGAGACTATCATTCACATTGTTAGGATAGTATTGTTATTAGATTTTTAGGTTTTATGTAACTAAGATAACTTTTAGGCAAACTATTAAACTAATATTTAATATAATGTCCAACTTATTGAATATTTACTCTAATAAATTATCTATTTCATTTTTATCACAGTGAAAGAAAGGAATGGAATCGATGTCAAGTGAAATAGTTGACGTTTACGTGAGTATGCAGTTTTTAGTGAACACAGAAAATGTTATGTCAACGCTTTTGATAACTATTTTCATTGTTGAAAATGCAGATTATTACTAATTTTCTCGAGGAAGTCGTGGACAAAGTATAGTATTCTACTCGCACAAAATTACAATTTTTTACTCGGATGAATTGCGACACTCGCTTGCAGCTCGTGTCGCAAACTTCACCCTCGTGAAAAATAGCAATCATTTTGTGCTCATTGAATAATATACTATTATTTTTCACTTGTATATTATTTGTTGATTTTACCTTAAATACGGTTGCTATGAATATACATTATGCCCTAGGGCGTTATAAGCGGACATTATGGATCATAACGCCCGCTCATTGTACGAGAACAACTGAAGCAACTTCCATTGATTAAATACTTCATGATCCTTGTCGTACGACTCTGGATTTCTCCGGCAATGAATTATCCGCAGCTTTGGCTGCATTTTCTATGATATTCTTGGGTAAATTCATTTTCATTTCCATTATTTCTATAAGACTACATAAAAGAAGCAGCACTGAATATGATGACAAAAATATTCACAAACGTCAAAATATCAACAAATGACATGCCTACTATGAGAAGGAAAATGGAAAGTATAGGAGCAATGAACCGATTTTAAAATCGATTTTTCATTATAATAAAATAATTTTTTCGGCCCGAGGGCCCTTGGCCCGATGGCGTTAGGATCTATAAAACGCACTTAGTACATAAATAACTAGTAGAGGAACCAAGCAAAGTATTAAACTTTATTTGATTAATAATAATTAATATGGATTTCTATATAAGAATGTCAACTTTATTCTCAAATTCAAAATTTATCATATAGAACATGTACTTTGTTTTTGTTACCTGTGAGAGCTGTGAGTTGATTAACAGATTTAATATATATTATCATTATATCATCATAAAATATTCCAAACATATAAATGAAGAAAATGTATGATCTTTTTATCGTGAACTCCAGCTCCGGCGCTACGCTCATTAACCATACAACAGCCTTCATCCGGGGATCACACGGTCTCCTGCTTCTTTTGGTAGCCCACTTCGCTGCAGGGGAGACAACCCCCGAGATCATTAAATGGCCCGTGACTAAGTAGGTGTATTCTGGGGTTGCATGAAAAATTGTTTCGCGAGGCCGCCAAGGAAATCTTGACGACAATCTTTTGTGAGGCCGAAACGTTCCGGGAGTCCGGGGAACTGGAACGGAGTAATGATATGGCTGAGTAGGAAGTTGTTACATCTGAGGAGTGTTTATGAGTGTAATGTGTGAAGCTCAGAAAGGTAGATGAGGAACTCGACGAACAAGACATTATTAGCTTCGTTGGCGATATAGAAGCCTTGCATCAAGAATGTGCTAGTTACGAGTTATTGTTAGTGAATATGAATATATATATATATATATATATATAAATATATATAAAAATATATATATATATATATATATATATATATATATATATACAGTGCTTTCATGATGAAAGGAACCAAATTTCATTAAAAAAATTAGGTTTCTATTTTCATGTTAAAATCCTCGGACAGGTCGATTAGTATTTTTATTTGGGCAAATTTTCGCAATAAAAAATTTTGTATACAGGGTGGTCTCATTCCAAGAGCCTATGGCTTTTGTCATTAGTTTTTTTAAAGGTAATATCCTGTAATATTATTTCACTTTACAATTCTACGACAGAATTCTTATCACTTTTTGTGAACATACCATATGCCTCAACTTGGATGGATTCCCAGATTATAACGGAGATAGTGGAGCAACCTGGAGATTCAAAATGTGGATTTAAAAGTACACAAAAAAAATTTTGGTAAACATTGTCATTAAATCTGAAGAATGGAAATTTCACATGTACCATCTGAATTCATTCACTGGTGCTGTATAGGTCCGCAAGCTGTCACGTTTTTAACGGCTCCAGGCACTACACTACTTCATTGTTTAAGAAAATGCAATTACTTGAGAGAGAACGTATTGAAGTACTTATGATGATTGGTTTTGAGAATTAGGTGCGTTCACAAGAAGAATGTCTGCAATCTTATTCAATGAAAATCATCCTGATCGTCCGCCCATTACTACATCGACCAGTCAGCAAAATTGAATCAAAATTCAGAGAGATACGGCCACGTTAGAGATTTACCTAAAGGAAGACCACCGAGAGTATCTGAAGAAACAGTGCTGAACGTTCTACTAGGAAACCCCAAGATAACCCTCATACATCCATTACTACAATTTCCAATAATTTCAATTTATCAGTAGGGTCCGTGCATTAAAATACTTAAGGTATAATAAGTATTATCCTATAAAACTAAGCCTGGTACATGAATGATTAGAAAGGTACGATTTTGACCGCCAGAGTACAGTTTTGTGAGCAGATTCTTTGAAATTCATAATCAACATCTAAAATTTTCATTACAAACATAATTTTTTCTGATGAAGCCACCTTTACTTTAAATGGCCACGTCAACACACAAAACTGTAGGTATTGGGCGACCGAGAATCCTCATTGGATGCAAGAATGCCAGTACACACAGCGGCCTCAAAAAATTAATACATGGGCAGCGATTGTTCGAAATCGTATAGTTGGTCCCTATTTTTTTGAAAGGAACACTAAACGGAGAGGACTAACTTGAAAAACTTTTCTCCAGTTCGAACCTCATTCCCGGCTTTAGCTGTTTTGTTTCCTAACCCACAGAGATCCTGACATAACCTTAATAACGAGATTATGGTTTCAACAAGATGGGGCACCTCCTCACTATTCAATCGCTGTGCGACAATTTCTTGATGCAAACTTTTCCCAACAGATGAATAGGACGGAGAGGTCCGATTGAGTGGCCGCCAAGATCACCGGACATAAACCCCATTGGATTTTTTCTTATGGGGTTATTTGAAGTCTAAGTTATTTGAATAGACCAAATAATATTGATGATCTCAAAGAGAGAATCAGGCAGGAAATAAGACTTATTCAGATACAGAAGTAATTGAAAATGTGCAACGGGGAAACATTGAATCGACTTCAAAAATGTTCTCGAAGTAAAACGGACAACAGATTGAACATATGTAAAAATTAAATTAGTAATTTACATTTGTGTGTTTCATATCGTACCTCTCATTTACCCACTATCTCCGTTTCTGGCAAAATCCCATCTAGTTGAGGCATATGGTATGTAACAAAAAGTGATTAAGAATTTATCGTAGAATTGTAAAGTGAAATAATATACAGGGTATAACCTTTAAAAAAAACTAATGACAAAGCCATAGCTCTTGAATGAGACACCCTGTATAACAAAA
>JARQZK010002986.1:82500-147500 GCA_030704885.1 Cynegetis impunctata
TCTTTAATAATTATAATTATTTTAACTGAAATCTCTCGTACTTATAATATATATATATATATATATATATATATATATATATATATATACTATATAATATATATATATATATATATATATATATATATATATATATATATATATTTAGTCCTTATCCATATAAAATATGGCTCATAGCAGAGTTACAACGTGTTCTAGAAATAAATGTCAAGAAAGCTTTTCAAGTGTCAGTTGAATTATTTGTTAATTGTATTGTTAAAACTGAAAAAATTTATTTGTTTAATTTACGTTAAGAATTCAATCCTGTAACAAAAAATACTGATATGTTTAGTAGACATTAAAATCAAAGTAACTATATAGCTTCATGTTTAACTTTATACAGGGTGTTAAAAAGAACGTTTCAATACTTTGGAAGCTGATTATATACCTCAAAATAAGTAAAAAGTTTTATATAAACATGGGTCCGCAAATGAGCCGTTTTGGAGATATAAGCGATTTTCGGTTATCAAAATATTAACTACTATCGCAACCAAATACGATAAATTACAGAAGATATTCGATTTATTTTTTACTTCTAGTGTTTTACAGAAGATATTCCATATTACCACCGTCTATTTTAATGCAGTTTTCCTGAATCGTTTAAAAACTTGAGAAGGAAGTTGACGATCAGGATAAGCCTCTGCTTGAAGGCGACGGGCTTCAGGACCACTTCCGTTGGCACGGCTATACATGAAAACCATATAATTTCAATATTAAAATAAGGCATATCAAATTCAGGAATAATAACTTTTTCTTAACAACACAGTGAAAGAAAGTAAACAGCTCGAATCGGATGCAAAATACTCAAAAGAATTAGGTACGTAAATGTCTTATGAAAAGCAAATATTTGATGCCAGCTGTGATTTTTTTCATGAATCGATTGAAGAACATTTCAATTGTAAGTTCAGTAAACAAGACATTTGAAAGATGAAAATAAATCGAATATCGTATTTGGTTGCGCTAGTAGTTAATATTTTGAAAACCGAAAATCGCTTAGGTATATCTCCAAAATGGCGGACCCAACCAAGCTAGTTAGTTGAGTACGTTAGGTACGCTGGCTAGTATTTGGGAGGTCTCGGGTTCAAACCCCGGGGCCGACTGGTCTGCCATGAGTTTTTTTCAGAGGTTTCCTCATGGTAATGTGAGTCACTGCTTGCAAACTTATAAGGCGAATGCTGGGCCAGTATTAATCCTCTGAACCCTACCCACACTTTCTATGTTCCATAAATATCCCGTCTCACCTATTCTTAATGCACTTGTACATACAAGTGTATCCTCTGATCTGGCTGAAGGAGTTAATCCCAAACTCAAGCTGCCCGCCTCCCTGACACATACTTCAGGGAGGAATTAAACACGTGTGTTTCCTTTCCTTTTTTGCGGACCCATGTTTATATGAAATTTTTTACTACTTTTGAGGTCTATAATCAGCTCCCAAAGTATTGAAATATTGTTTTGAACACCCTGTATATCTCAGGATATACCTATTCTATTAGCCAAGTTGCGGCCGCCCAATTATTCCATACAAAATGACGAAAGCGCCGGGTCAATCTTCACAGTTATAGAGCATCTGCTTTGCATAACTCATTCACACAACAAGCTCCTCCATAATATAGATACTTTGATTTACCAGGTTTGGCGATTAACGGTCAAACGGTATTGGAGTTTATATAAAGTAACCTCCAAGATGTTGGAAACAGAAGGAAAACATTTTAGCTAATGGTTTCTAAATTTAATTTCATTTGAAATTTCATTCAATTTGACCAAATACACGCATAGGATATATATATATATATATATATATATATATATATATATATATATATATATATATATATATATATATATATATATATATATATATATATATATATATATTTATATATATATTTATATATATATTTATTTTTATTTATATAAAAATAATATATTATATATATATATATATATATATATATATATATATACAGTGCTTTCTTGATGAAAGGAACAAATTCATTAAAAAATTAGGTTTCTATTTCATGTTAAAATCCTCGGACAGGTCGATTAGTATTTTTATTTGGGCATTTTTCGCAATAAAAATTTTGTATACAGGGTGTCTCATTCAAGAGCTATGGCTTTGTCATTAGTTTTATTAAAGGTAATACCCTGTATATTATTTCACTTTACAATTCTACGATAAATTCTTATCACTTTTTGTGAACATACCATATGCCTCAACTCGATGGATTGCCAGAAACGGAGATAGTGGGTAATGAGAGGTACGATATGAAAACACACAAATGTAATTACTAATTTAATTTTTACATATGTTCAATCTGTTGTCCGTTTACTTCGAGACATTTTTGAAGTCGATTCAATGTTTCCCGTTGCACATTTTCAATTACTTCTGGACTGATAAGTCTTATTTCCTGCCTGATTCTCTCTTTTAGATCATCAATATTATTTGGTCTATTCAAATAAACTTTAGACTTCAAATAACCCCATAAGAAAAAATCCAATGGGGTTATGTCCGGTGATCTTGGCGGCCACTCAATCGGACCTCTCCGTCCTATCCATCTGTTGGGAAAAGTTGCATCAAGAAATTGTCGAACAGCGATTGAATAGTGAGGAGGTGCCCCATCTTGTTGAAACCATATCTCGTTATTAGGTATGTCAGGATCTTGTGGGTTAGGAAACAAAACAGCTAAAGCCGGAATGAGTTCGAACTGGAGAAATTTCAAGTAGTCCTCTCCGTTTAGTGTTCCTTCAAAAAAATAGGGACCAACTATACGATTTCGAACAATCGCTGCCCATGTATTAATTTTTTGAGGCCGCTGTGTGTGGCATTCTTGCATCCAATGAGGATTCTCGGTCGCCCAATACCTACAGTTTTGTCTGTTGACGTGGCCATTTAAAGTAAAGGTGGCTTCATCAGAAAAAATTATGTTTGTAATGAAATTTAGATGTTGATTATGAATTTCAAGAATCTGCTCACAAAACTGTACTCTGCGGTCAAAATCGTCTTCTAATAATTCATGTACCAGCTTAATTTTATAGGGATGATACTTATTTACCTTAAGTATTTTATGCACGGACCCTACTGATACATTGAAATTATTGGAAATTGTAGTAATGGATGTATGAGGGTTATCTTGGGTTTCTAGTAGAACGTTCAGCACTGTTTCTTCAGATACTCTCGGTGGTCTTCCTTTAGGTAAATCTCTAACGTGGCCGTATCTCCTGAATTTTAATTCAATTTTGCTGTCTGTCGATCTAGTAATTGGCGGACGATCAGGATGATTTTCATTGAATAGATTGCAGACTTCTTCTTGTGAACGCACCCTATCTCCAAAACCAATCATCATAAGTACTTCAATACGTTCTCTCTCAAGTAATTGCATTTTCTTAAACAATGAAGTAGTGTAGTGCCTGGAGCGTTAAAAACGTGAAAACTGCGGACTATACAGCACCAGCGAATGAATTCAGATGGTACATGTGAAATTTCATTCTTCAGATTTAATGACAATGTTTACCTAAATTTTTTTTTGTACTTTTAATCCACATTTTAAATCTCCAGGTGCTCCACTATCTCCGTTATAATCTGGGAATCCATCAAGTTGAGGCATATGGTATGTTCACAAAAAGTGATAAGAATTTATCGTAGAATTGTAAAGTGAAATAATATACAGGGTATTACCTTTAAAAAAACTAATGACAAAGCCATAGCTCTTGAATGAGACACCCTGTATACAAAATTTTTTATTGCGAAAATTGCCCAAATAAAAATACTAATCGACCTGTCCGAGGATTTTTAACATGAAATAGAAACCTAATTTTTTAATGAATTTGTTCCTTTCATCATGAAAGCACTGTATATATATATATATATATATATATATATATATATATATATATATATATATATATATATATATATATATATATATATATATATATATATATTATATATATATATATATATATATATATATATATATATATGTATATATATATATATTATATATATATATATATATATATAATTATATATAAATATTTATATATATATATATATATATAGATATATATATATATATATATATATTGGGATCTGACATGGAGGCGGAGCTTAGGTGATAACGTCAAAACATGGCGTCTCAAAACCGACTTTCAATACGAGTTATATGAGAGATATGAAAATTTTTGAGTTTTTCCTAACAATGTTAGTTGCAAGTGAAAGTGTGAAGCTTTATGTAGGTAAAAAATGACTCCAGCGAGAATACAGAGAAGGCGATAGGCTGGAAAGATCTGATCTAAATTCATAATACAATGTGTGATAAATGGAGAGATTTCGAGGCTTGGTATCATCAACTTTACTGCTTTTTGTTTATCTATTTTGATTTGACTTAATTGAATTTGTGAAATACCTAGTCTGAATCAACTGTATTTGTTTAAGTGATATGAAACGATTAATTCGAGCCTTTTTATGTAGGAAGTTTATAATCGGCCAGATATAATGGGCAATTATCAATAAACATATTCATAAACTTTTTATTGATGATTCTTCATCCAACTTTGAATTTTTTTTCATTATTCGACACTTAATTATTTCTGAACGAACTTCGGACAAAATATATTTAAAATTTCACGAAAAATATTTATTCAGTAGTATACATGGATTCAATGAGAAATCATAATATTTCATACAATCCAATGTGGTTTTCATGATAAAACACCATCAATCCTAATGTAACTCAAGATGTATTAATAATGATTATACAAAGAAAAACTTTTTCATTCCGTGTGTATTTTTATTATAACTAACTTCAATCTAATAAGCATCATATACATAAATTTGTTACTCCATCATTTCACTTAATCATCCATAAATTTGTCATCTTTTAAGATCGGAGAAGACATATTTATCGTACCACATATCGGTGTAAAAATTTCTTCTAGTAATAATGAATTTCCAGGCAACACAGATCCAACCATTTAAAATGTTTTGGCTTCAGCATCTGGAATTTTCATTGATAAAGCAAACTAATCTAAGTTTCAATAATAGGACTTAATTACCTGAATCAATGTTATTTTCTTTTGGAAAATGGAGAGAATACACCGTTATTCTCGGAGTTGTGTGATTCTTTTTCAGATTGATTTTCCATACCTTCAATAAATCAATCTTTTCCTTTTCTTCAAAATGATTTTCTCTCGATACAAAATATTTGTTAGGCTTCAGAAACTGATAAAAGGGAACACTTGCATTTGTATATGCTTTAGAATTACAATTTTTAACGCAACAACACTCTGTAGACTTGCTGATTCTACGTTTTGCAAAATTAATACTTTCCATTATCCGCCTCTTGCGACCTCATTTGTGAGAAATCAGAAACTTGTCATGCAATTGCATTATATTGACGTTGAGAATAAAAACTTCATCCATGTGGCCGCCAGAGTTCGCCAGATGACATGTCAGATCCCAATATATGTATATATATATATATATATATATATATATATATATATATATATATATATAATATATATATATATATATATATATATATATATATATATATATGTAGTATATATATATATATATATATATATATATATATATATATATATATATATACAGGGTGATTCATTAATATGTGTAAATATTTTAACAGGAAATTTTGAGCTCAAATATGAAGATCTAACCCAATTTCCTTATACAAAATATTTCTCCTTACTGATTTACAGGCGTGTTTTATTTAGATTATTAAAAATGAATTTTGTTCATTACTTGAATGCTGCTCTATATTTCTTCATGATATTTGGCAGTAAGTTAAAGTAGTTGGGACACATCAAACTTATAGTAAAGAAGACTTTCTAGCTATCACCAGTGGCGTACGACAGGGGCACGGGAAGAGTTCTTGTTTCCTAAATTCTACGCCACTGGCAGAATTGTCCTTTTAGTATAATTTTTCGAATCTCCAATATTTTCTCTGTAAATAAGGTACTCTTGTTTCGTAACGCTAGAGCCACTATTTTTCGAGATATTTAACGTTGAACGCATGGCTGCACAATTCTTTTGATTTTTATGTAATAGTCATGTCGGTGTTTTTTTTGTCATACGATTGGATGTATTACTTAAAATAATCATTATCAGGTATTTTGTTTCAATTTATAATATATTAACAAACAATTTAAAACAGAACAACCACAAAAATATCCAGCGCTACATAAGAAAGTCAAAATAAATACTTAATTATCAAGATGTTCTTTTACAATTTTTTGGAGAATATCAAATTTATGAGCAAAACTTAAAAAACAATTGACAACAAATGTTCAATGTGACCTCCGTTAACCTCAATGAGATTATCCATTCTTTTCGCTAAACGATCTTCTAACTTTAAAAAATATGTTTGGCTGATTCGCAATAAAATTAGCCGGAATTTTACAATTTGCTGCCATAGTTCCTGCCAAGTATTTATCGTTTGGGATATTTTTGTAGTTGTTCTGTTTTAAATTGTTCGTTAATATTATTATAAATTGAAAGAAATACCTAATAATGTTTATTTTTCGTAATACATGCAATCGTATGACAAAAAAACACCGACAGACTCGAACATAAAAATTAAAGAATTTTTTCAACGTTAAATATCTCGAAAAATAGTGGCTCTAGCGTTACGAAACAAGAGTGCCTTATTTACAGATAAAATATTGGAGAATCGAAAAAATTATACTAAAATGACAATTCTGCCAGTGGCGTAGAATTTAGGAACAAGAACTCTTCCCGTGCCCCTGCCGTACGCCACTGGTGATAGCGAGAAAGTCTTCTTTACTATTATTTCATGTGTCCAGAATACTTTAACTTACTGCCAAATATCATAAAGAAATATAGAAGCAGCATTCAAGTAATGAACAAAATTCATTTTTAATAATCTGAATAAACACCCTGTAAATCAGTAAGGAGAAATATTTTGCATGAGCAAATTGGGGTTAGATCTTCATAATTTGAGCTCAAAATTTTCCCTTTAAAATATTTACACTTATTAATGAATCACCCCTGTATATATATTTACCTGATTTTTATAGCAATGAAATATACATATACTATAGTTATTATTGTTGAGATACAATTTGATTTACTGGCAGAAATACCTCAAAAAAAAAAACAAGCAGAGCAGATTTTACTAACTATGTCATTTTGAATCTATGAAATACAACATCCAATCAGGTGTAATATAATTCATTCACTTTATTTTTGTTTCGTTTTCCCTAAAGGATTAATCAAACAAAAACGAAACAAAAGTTATATATCCTGTTATTCTATATCATAAATTCATCTCATAACTTATGATAACAAAAATAACATTCATTTCCAGAATTTACGAAAACTGAATGGTCACTATTTATGATTCCATAAATTCGAATGGATTTAATTACCGAATTTCCCTAATGTGAGTTTAGCCCAAATCGAAGAACTATGCACAATGAGAATTGTATCGATTTGTTTGTTGTGATTATGATGGAACGCGAATTTTCAGTACCTGGAGCAATGTTTGTTTTTGGTTGGGCGCGGCATGGGCAACAAATGTAAAGTTATTCAACTAATATACATAACCAAATTAATGTTATGTAATCAAAAGCAGTCTGCTGCATATTGAATTCCAGGATCATTTAAATTTTAAACTACATTTTCCGAAATGAGGGATTATGTAAACGTATGCATTATGTCCGGTATATGTTTAATATTGTCTGAAATTAATTTCCGTAATATGTTTAATGGAGAAAGGTGAATAATGGATCGATGAAATCGATATTGTCCTTTGTTAATAATGTAAATGAAACGTCGGTTTTTGATTTCACAAGATTTTGTTTATTTATTTATTTGATTAAGTCCCCAAATGGGGACCTCAACAGTACTAACCATAGTAACAGAGATTCACTAAATACAAAAGAAAAAAAAACAGTGTGGCACTCGGGAACTGCCACGGTAAAGCTATTGCATAGCGAATAAAGTATAAACTTTAAAATAAAAAACACTTCGCTTATGTTTCACAATATAACAAATATTTAGAAACTGTATTTAGGAGTAACGAAAAGTCGACATGTTTCGAGTTATGAACCCATTATCAGGACTGACTATAGGAGAGTATTGCATCGTAATTTATAAAACAGACAAAAGCAAAGGTGATACCTGGAAATCATTTGTTCGTTTACAAGGGGTAATTTACTGTTATGGGCGGAACTTATTTCGAGAATTTCAAGAAGGTCTATGCGCTTTCCTTTGTTACCTGAATGTAACAATTTGGTTTTGTTGAAATCCAGGAAGTGATTGAATTTTATACAATGTTCAGAGAAGCCATTGGTATTTTTGTTTTGTAAAATTGACTTTTTATGTTCTTCAACACGAATATTTATATTCCTTCCAGTCTGTCTAATATAGAAAGCAGGACATTCGTCGCAAAATATTTTATAAACACCACTGTTTTCTCCGATGTTAGATTTTTCTTCATTATTGACCAAGAATGACTTCGAGTTTCTTTTATTTGTACATATTGTTTTGACGTTATGTTTCGATAGTCTGTTACAAATTTTGCTACTCAAATTAGGCACATAATTTATTGGGAAGTATTTTTGTTCTTCATTAATAGTTTGCATGGGGTATATTGAATGCAACAAATACTTTATTCGTTTTTTTCCAATGAGCTTGTCGATAAGACTTTCATTGTAACCGTTATTAGTGGCTAATAATTTAATTGTATTTACTTCAGTTTGTTTCCGATAATGGAATCGTGAACAACCTATGTATGAACGAATGAAAAGCACTGAGTTTTATTTTAATGTGTTGGTTACTGTCGCTGTGAATTAAAGTATCTGTGAAGGTTGGTTTTCTATAAATGTTGAAAGTAAGAGAATTCAAATTCCTAGCAATCTGAACGTCTAAGAAATTTAAGATACCGTTTTCGTTTTCTACTTCTTTTGTAAATTGAATCGTGTTTTGCATAGCATTTTTCATCAACTATTGCAATTATAATTATTTATTCATTTTTTATTTATGCAGTATTTTTCTTTCTTTGATATAAATTCAAGTTTTTTCTTTGTTATTGATTCAAGTTACACTGTTTGAGCGTGGTGACCGATAATAAAACAAATTTTTTTCTTTTATCGAATAAATTAGAAGTTAACATCGTTCTTCCTTAATTTCCGTAATATGTTTAATGGAGAAAGGAGAGTGATGGATCGATGAAATCGATATTGTCCTTTGTTGATAATGTAAATAAAACTTCGGTTTTTGTTTCCACTAGATTTTATTTATTTATTCTCTACATCTTCGTTTACATAATTATACCCTTCATCTTCGTTTGAATGATTATCCTCTTTGGCAAACATATATTGCCATTAATTTGGTGAATAGATGATATTGAATATGTAAAAGGAGTTTTTATTTCTAACGGAATAAATTAGAACTAGTTTTGGTAAGCATCTTCAGATACGAATATTTTAATACCGCCATAATGCTATTTTTAGTAATAATATAACAAGAGTGTGAGAATAAATTGAAAATAATTCAACAGATTTTTTCAAAACTTGTTGCCAGGCTATTTCCAAATGGCAACAAGTTTGAACAAAATCTGTCAAATTATTTTCTATAATTTATCGAACTCGCGAGTTATATTTGACTAGATTATTTTTTGATTCAACAATTCTGTATTAGAAAGTGCCACCGAACTTTGTTTGTGCTTTTCAGGATGTTTTTGTAAAAATTTTTTTTTGCATCACTTGCATCTCGAGCATTTTTGAATTCTATATCATTGAAAGGATCAAATGACCTGTTATACGTATTAAAGTAAAGTTCTTGAACTAATTTTGCCGTTTTATTCCACATTGTCTTTATTACTGCTTCTTTATAATCATTTCCGTCCTTTCTCTTCATGTTATAAGCCCAATCTTTCAAAATCAATGCCAGAGTAGCTGTTGTAGTAGATTGATCCAGAATATAATTTCTTTCTTTGGTGAAGGTCCTAAATTGTCTCCATATAGACTGATTACTTATAAGATTGTTTTTCGAAGTAGTTTCTAAAATATTTTTTGTTATTTCTGCATCAGAAAAGGTAATAAACCGATGATTTTCATCCATTTTATATATCGCGTTGACACAATTAGGTAATTATTTTGACAACTATCTGACACTTGCTAAGCAAATAAAAGCTACAGTGATTATTCCTGAGAATAATCACAAAAGATTTATTCCCACTATAATAATGACATCATATTACATGACAACTTACTCTTTTGACAAATAAAGAAGCATTTCATTGGTTTTAAGAAACGTCAAAAAATAATCAGTTATATCACAAGGGCATCGAAAATAATCGATTATACTACAGAGTCACGAGACGTATTTTGCGAAACACCACGAGAGCGCAGCTCGAGTGGTGTTTTAGAAAATACGTCGAGTGACGAGGTCAGTATAACGATTATTTTCGATTGCTCGAGTGGTATTCGTTACGATTATATAACGAATAAAAAATATTAATTTTTTTTGACAAACGTCAAAACATCGTCAGTATTAAAACATTCTCATTTTGACAGGAGGCGAAACACCAAAACGATTATATCACGTCGTCAATACGCAGTAGTTATGCAAAATTCACGGATTCTATTGGCTTATTCATACATGAGTCATATAATCATCTGAAGATGTACGCTGTACCGAAACCAGTCATATTCATTTAAATTTAATTTGTTAATAGTATATTACATAATAAGTGTGGTAACTAGGTTTTCAGCACACGCTAAGTGAAGTTTGAAAAACAAGCCGTAGGCGAGTCTTTTCATTCACTTAAGTGCGCTAAAAACCTTTACCACGCGAGTTATGTATACTATTTTATCTACAACCGTTCGTTTTGATTAAATACAAATTAATTATAGTCTAAAATTTCCCAACTTGGTCACCGGCAATGTTTTAACTTTTTTTATTGTTATGAAAATTAGGATGTCATAGCGACAAAAAAAAAGCAACGCCACTTTGAAGTTGTCAGTCAAAATGTCAGTCGAAAATATGGAGATTTCACGGCTAGTTGAAGCTGCTACGGCGAACTTGCTACCACAGAAATACGGAATTCGCTACGAAAAGGCCTATGATATGTTAATCGAATGGCGCTCCCATAAAAAAGTGGATAACATTAATGAAGATGTATTAATTGCCTATTTTGAAGATAAGTTCAAGGAAAAGAAGTCGCTTTGGTGCTATTATTCAAGGTTGTTAAGGTTTTAAGTTATGTTTGTGTGCTTATTCAAAATTGCCAATGATTATCATTTCAATAAAAATTCAACAAAAATTTGTTTAATAATTTTTCACCGCACTAGTGCGTTAAAATGATTTTTACCGCACTAATGCGTTAAACTGATTTTTATCGCACTAGTGCGTTGAAGTAATAGTTACCGCACTAATATGGGTGTGTAAAATAGTATATTATTCAACGAGCACAAAATGATTGCTATTTTTCACGAGGGTGAAGTTTGCGACACGAGCTGCAAGAGAGTGTCGCAATTCACCCGAGTGAAAAATTGTAATTTTGTGCGAGTAGAATACTATACTTTGTCCACGACTTCCTCGAAAAAATTAGAAATAATCTGCATTTTCAACAATAAAAATAGTTATCAAAAGCGTTGACATAACGTTTTCTGTGTTCACTGAAAACTGCATACTCACGTAAACGTCAATTATTTCACTTGACATCGATTCCATTCCTTTCTTTCACTCTAATAAAAATGAAATAGATAATTTATCAGAGTAAATATTCAATAAGTTGGGCATTATATTGAATATTAGTTTAATAATTTGCCTAAAAGTTATCTTAGTTACATAAAACCTAAAAATCTAATAACAATACTATCCTAACAATGTGAATGATAGTCCCAAGTTTGGACATACGTTTTGAGTGTGACGTCATGCAGTGTATAATAAACCATTATACACACTAGTGAATAATAGGTATAATTATACTTTAGGAAGCACACGTATAATGAATGATTTATAGTACAGTCGTGGACAAACATAATTTACGCACGGTTGTAGATAAAACTTATTACATATTTTATATAGGTACTAAGATATTGATCAATTTTCATCAATTCAAATATTCGATAACGAATCACTCGACAAAAATTTACTCAACGCCTTTTATTGAATTGGGGAGTTCGACAAATCTCCATCCCGATATGTGAAAAACAATATCTTTTTACGGTCCCATAATTTCCGTTCGTTTCTAGCAAAAGCACTCTCGGACTTTCTACGTTTTCGATTGTGAAAACTTTTAAGTTTTAGTAATATAGGCGTATTGTTTCGGGAAGTTCCTACGTCGCAGAGAACTAGGTGTCGGGTAGTTTTGCTCTTAATGGAAATGGATCGGTGTATAGGAGGAGAAACAGAGCAAAACATATGTTCGGGTGTCGAAATTTGAATAATGTTTCGCCGGTTGCTCGTTGCTTTGTTTCGATGGTTTCAATCAGTTTTCCCAAACGGAAATTTCGGACTTGTGCAACTGAATTGAGTCCCCTGATCGATCTGAATTGAAATTAGGTTCGGATATCGCTGTTTGTCCTAGGAAGTGAGGAAATTTGCTAATACGATGGTTTCATTAGTACCGGGTGTCTGATTAAGAGAGGCACGCGGCTGTATCTCACAAACTATTCGTCGTGGAGACTTACGGTAAAAAATTCTACAACCAAAGTGGCCAACAGAAAGTCCTGGAAATTATTTTCAGGTTTCTAAGATGGCCGCCATGGGGCGTAACCGCCATCTGAAACTTTGAAAGTGATTTTTTTCTGAAATTCATCTAGTGAATATACCAAAAACATATTTTTTGTTTAAAGCTGAGCTTTGTTCGAGTCATTTTTATTTGACACTTTTTGACGTATCTATTGAAATGAAGTGGTGGGGGTGATTCAATGTTTGTTTGAATAAACAGCTGTAACTCCTGAACGAGTGAACGGATGTCAACAAATTTGATCTCGTTGGGAAAAGCATTTATTGCTTCATCGAAAATATTTTGTCTGTGATCTGTCAAATTTTAAGTTGTGCCGGTAGAGAGCGTTTTTTGATATAATAACAGAAAATTGCTAATTTCTCTGAAAAGTTAAATGCAATAACATAACTTTTTTTCCATAAAAATGTTTTGTGATGATGCCGAAATAAGCTAGTGAAAACCGTATCTCGATATCTTATACCTAGCCTGAAATATCGAAGAGAGAAAATTTAGTTATCGTATGATTCAAAAAGACGCCATAACACCGGTATTTATTTTCATTTATCTGTATTTTTCCAAGAATCAATGATGAAATTTCATCATTCAATGAATATCATATAGGTACTAGTATTCTTAGTTCAAAAAAATTTTATAAAATCGTTTAGGGGCATAATAATCAATGAATATAATTTGTTAAAGTGCAAGAAGGTAGTCAGAAGAAGAAGAGCAGGCCATGAAGAAAAAATAAATGCCTAAAATCAACTTGTCAACAAATATTAAAAATGAACTTACAATGGCAGTGTAATGAGTTTTTGTGGCACACACAAGTAAGGACTGAAAACTATTGAAATGCATTTACGAACAATGAAGATGTTGATATGTTTGCGGTATATTTTGAAGGTCTTCAAAATGCGGCTATGGCACAAAGATTATATAGAACTCGATTTCCAAATTGGCGTTCATGCCATGCGAGAATGTGTTGGGCGTATTTGAAGAAAATAGAGAATTTTCATCTGAAATTTATATGGTCGAAGCTGCCACTATTACGCAAATTTTGGACTAAACGCGGAAAAATTCTCGCATGGCGTAAACGCCGAATATAGAGCACTGTATATTCTTTGTGCCAATGCCACATTTTGAAGAAATTCAAAATATACCGCAGTGATATCAACAGCTTCATTGTTTGTAAAAGGCATTTCAATCTTTTTCAATCCTTACTTCTGTGTGCCACAAAAACTTATTAAACTGCCACTATATGTATAATTTTAGTATTTGTTGACAAGTTGATTTTAGGCATATGATTTCCCTCCATGGCCTGCTCTTCATACACTGACTATATTGCACTCGCATATTATTACATTGGTTATTATGCTCCCACTCGATTTTTTTTTGAAGGTTTTGAAATAAGAATACTAGTTTTTGCTTATAGTATTATTAAATTTCATCATTGATTCTTGGAAAAAATATAAATAAATGAAAATAAATACCGGTGTGATGGCGTCTTTTTGAATCATATGAAAACTGAATTTTCTTTCTTCGATATTTTAGGCTAGGAATGAGATATCGAGATACAGTTTTCACTAGCCTATTTTGGCATCATCACAATACATTTTTATGGAAAAAAAGTTATGTTATTGCATTTAACTTTTTAGAGAAATTACCAATTTTCTGTTATTATATCAAAAAACGCTCTCTACCGGCATAACTAAAAATTTGACAGATCACAGATAAAATGTTTTCTATGAAGCAATAAATGCTTTTCCCAACGAGATCAACTTTGTTGAAATCCGTTCAGTCGTTCAGGAGTTACAGCTATTTATTCAAAAAAACATTGAATCACCCCCCACCACTTCATTTCAATAGATACGTCAAAAAGTGTCAAATAAAAATGACTCGAATAAAGCTCAGCTTTGAACAGAAAATATTTTTTTAGTACATTCACTAGATGAATTTCAGAAAAAAATCACTTTAAAAGTTTCAGATGGCGGTTACGCCCCCTGGCGGCCATCTTAGAAACCTGAAAATAATTTCCAGGATTTTCTGTTGGCCACTTTAGTTATAAAATTTTTCACCGTAAGTCTCCACAACGAATAGTTTGTGAGATACAGCCGCGTGCCTCTCTTAATCAGACACCCGGTACATGATACATTGAAAATGTGAAGTACTACATAAAGTTAAGAAGGAAAATTCTTCAATATTTCAAGAAATTACCATACAACTTTCCAATCTACATTTACAATCCAACAGTGAATTAAATGAGATTGAATCCTCGCTTACAATGTTTCTTTTTGGAGAAGGTACGTGGATGATATTTTTTGTATCTGTGTTGGTTCGGATAGACAATTGGATAATTTTCTGAAATATATTAACTCTTTTTTACATATCTACTAATTTTACGAAAGAAATAAAAAACAAACAGAAAACCTTGAACTTTTTAGATCTCCAAATTACAAGGAATGAGACGTTTTGACATTCGATATATATAGAAAACCTACTTGCACAGACACATTAACACCTAATGATAGTAGTCAGCCGTTGAAGATAAAACTTAGTGCTTTTCATTCCTTTGTACACAGACTTCTATCTATTCCTCTCTCTTTGGAAAATTTCAAAAAAGAAGTTAAAACCTTAAAAATATAAGCAATAAATAATGGTTACAATTAAATCATAATAGATAAACTTATTTGGAAAAAGCGGCAAAAAAATCTTTTAAATTCAATTTATCCCACACAGCTATAAGATCTGAACAAAAATATCATTTTATTAACCTTATACCACGCCTTAGTGATCTAATTTGTAAAAGATTGAAGAAAAATGATATTAAAATTATTTACACCAATAAAAGAAATATCAAGTCTCTTTTGGTAAATAATAAGGAAAAGAATAAGGTTGAAGAAAGTAGCGGGATATATAAAATCTTCTGTAGTGAATGTCCTGTCTTCTACATCGGTCAAACAGGTTGAAAAATACAAACCCGAGTGGATGAACATAGAAGGTCAATTCTATTTAATAAAAATACCACTGGTTTTCCCGAGCATTGTATTCATAACAATCACTTCATAGACATGGATAAAACTAAATGTTTACATGCAGGTAATAAAGGAAATCGTCTCGACCTTTTAGAAGCTTTGGAGATAACCAGCTCTTTCAAAAATCAACAACCTATAGTAAATGATCAATTAGAATTCCATTTGTCCCCTCTCATTTCCTCAGTTTTATAAATAAATATGCTCAGAGCTGTGACGAGCACTGAAGAATAGTGCTTCCAGCACTAAGCACTTGAAAAAAAAAGGCTACCGGTCTCGAGCACTAAGCACTTATTTTTACAAAAGGCTTGCGATTACTAAGCACTTTGTGAAAGTAATTTGACATTTCGAGCACTAAGCCCTAAGTACTTTTTTAGGAATTGTTGAAATTGAGGTTATTTTGATCGGTAAAGAAATTTTAAGCTGGCGTATGAGTATGAGATTATTGACGGGTGAGAAGAGATGCACAGGGTGTTACAACTTCGATGCTCACTATGAGCTGGTACAGAACTATACAGAGTGTTTCATTGGTAAATGAACATACCTACGATAACCTGAGCTGAAGCTTTCCTAGACGAGTCCAAAAAATCGATATATAAGGTTTCAATGAAAAGTAGAATTCCATGAAGTTGTCATATTAATAATCCATGTAATAAGTAGCTGTTGAATGCAATAATAATATAAGTAATTAAATTCAAGTCTATAAAGTTTCGCGTTAAGTTTCAGCTTACCTAGTCTATGCAACTGCGCACTAACTCTGAACAATAACGTGAGATGTTTACCACTGGAATGATATCAACACACGATCATAGCGCCGCCGCATACGCATATTCGTGTTACGACAAGTTTGGCTCAGGGCTTAGTGCATAGTAATCCGCAGAAGTGCTTGGGAGCACTTCAATGCTCGGGAGCACTTTTGGGATTACTAAGCACAAAGTCTTTTGTTGAAGGACTTCAATTACTAAGTACTAGGCACTGCTTTTGAAAAGGGCTCTGAAGCACAGTGCTCGGGAGCACAAAAGGGCTCCGAGTGCTTTCACGAGCACAAAGCACAATGCTTTAGCACAGCTCTGAATTTGTTGTCACCTCTCCTGTATCAGTCTTGAGAATGGGTTCACTACCCGAAACATGTTGACAACTTTTTGTTAATGTTTATTAATTTTCAATATATATTTGTGAAACAGTAAGCCAAGTGTTTGATTTGAATTAACAACGGTGAATTATTGGGATCTGACATGGAAGCGGAGCTTAGGTGATAACGTCAAAACATGGCATCTCAAAACCAACTTTCAACAAGAGTTATATGAGAGATTTGAAGATTTGAAAATTTTTTAAGTTTTTCCTACAACAATATTAGTTTCGAGTAAAAGTGTGAAACTTTATGTAGGTGAAAATTTACTCCAGCGAAAATAGAGAGAAGGTGATTGGCTGAAAAGATCCAAATTCATAATAAAATGTGGGAAAAATGAAGAGAATTCGAGGTGTGGTATCGTCAACTTTACTGCTTTCTGCTAATCTATTATGATTGGATTCAATTTGATTTGTAAAATACATAGTCTAAATAATAATAATAATAATAATAATAATTTTATTACATCCATTTCGACATTTTATAATGTATTGGACATGTCAGGTTAAACTAATATTGCAAAATAAATTTATCAGCCAGGTACTCTCTAACACTGTAATATCCTTTCTTGAGAAGTACCGACTTTAAAACTTTCTTAAACCTGGTAAGGCCAAGAATCTTAAGCCCTAGCGGTAAGTGATTATACAATTTGATACACTGATAGGCTGGTGCTTTTTCAAACCTAGCCGTACTATGCTTAGGTATGAACAACAATTCTGCATGTCTAGTATTATAATCATGGAAACTATTTAACTTTGTAAATTCTGACTCATGGAGTTTAACATGGATCAGACATTTATAAATATAAATACAAGGAGTAGTCAAAATTTTCTTCTCAATAAATAAAAGCCTACAAGAGTCGCGTGGTTTCAGTTTGAAAATTATTCGTAATATGCGCTTCTGTGAAATAAAAATCAGCTGAATTACCCCAAAGTAGAATATTATAGGTAATATGGCTGTAAACTAAAGCATAATAAACTTCCATCACATAACTAAGATGCAAACAATCCTTGATTCTGTTCATTGCATAGAACCCTGAATTCAATTTTTCAGTCAACGCATCTATATGTACAGACCATTTCATATCTTGATCAAGGAAAACTCCCAAGAATTTTACATAAGTATTGGATACAATTTTATCATTTTTAAATGGAATTGACAATTTTCGATCCAAAGTGTGTTGATTGAAATACAGACACTCGGTTTTACTGATGTTTAACATCAGAGCATTTGATTGGCACCAGGCATCAAATTCATTTATTAGAAGTGTACATTTACCAAGGAGCTCCTCAGGGTCCCGTGCGGTGACCGCAATCGATGTGTCATCTGCAAATAAAGTTATACCGTCACTATACTAAATCAACTGTATTTGTTTTAGTGATATTAAACTATTGATTCTAGTTTTTTTATGTAGGAAGTTTATAATAGGCCAGATATTATGGGCAATTATCAATAAATATATTTCGAAACTTTTTGTTGGTGATTCTTTATCCAACTCTGAAAATTGTTTTATTATACGACATTTTTTTTATTTCTGAAAGAACTTTGGACAAAATATATTTAAAAATTCAGAAAAAACATTTATTTAGTAGTATACATGGATTCAATAAGAAATCATAATATTGCATATAATTAAATGTGGTTTTCATAATAAAACACCATCAATCATAATTTAACTTAGGATGTATTAATAACGAATATAGAAAGAATAAGCAGGTTTTCAAAGTGAAAACCTGCAAAAAACTATTTCACTTTGTGTGTATTCTTATTATAACTAACTTGAATCTAATAAGCATCATATAAATAAATTTGTTACTCCATCATTCCACTTAATCTTCCATGAATTTTTCATCTTCTAAGATCGGAGAGAACATATTTATCGTACCACATAATCACTGTAAAAATTCCTTCTAATAATACCAATAAATTTTCAAGCAATACACATCCAACAATTTTAAATGTTTTGGCTGCAGCATCTGGAATTTTCATCAATAATGGGAACTAATCTACGTTTCAATCATAGGATTTAATCACCTAGAAGAATGTAATTTTTTTTTGTAAAATGCAAAAAATACACCGTCATTCTCGGAGTTGTGTGATGCATTTTCAGATTGATTTTCCATACATTCAATAAACCAATCTTTTCCTTTTCTCTAAAATGATTTTCTCTCAATAAAAAATATTTGTTTGGCTTCGGAAACCGATGAAAGCTTTTACTTGCATTTGTACACGCTTTAGAATTACAATTTTTCTTGCGGAGCTGGTTATCCGAGTTCACGAAACAACGAAATATCCCTATATACCTTCAGACGGTAAATGTTAGAAATATTTATTTGTTTATCACAATCAACGGGAATGATAGACATACTGTTTCGCCCTTATTGAGGGGTCATCAGTATCGTCCATCCATCGAAAGTGATAACCAAGCAAAAATTTCAAACGTTCTTATATTTTTCTTTTTGTAACACAATGGCATGTAAATATGACATAAAGCCGTCAGTTGGAAACAAATGAACCACATCTTGCAGTTAGATGAAACATTTCGGCAACGAGTACGTCCTTCATTTTATTGCCACGAAAGTGTATCGGTAACACGAAGAAATCTGTTATATATATATATATATATATATATATATATATATATATATATATAGGTATATATATACACAGATATTTAAAATAAAAACACTTGGCTTTAAGTTTCACAAATATATTGAATAAAAATTAACAATTACATTAGTCAACTAGTTTCGGGTTATGGACCCATTATCAAGACTGAACAGAAAAATACTTAACAAGCTTATTTATAATATTGATTGTAGTAGAGGGGAAATTTGGTATTCAACTTGTTCATTTACGATGGGGTAATTCCTCTAATGGCACTACTAATTTCTAAAATTTCCAACAGGTCAAGACGTTTGCCCTTTTTACCTGGGTGGAGGCATATCGTTTTCTCGAAGTCGATGAAATGGTTAAATTTTATACAATGCTCTGAGAAACCAGTGATGTTTTTGTTAAACAAAATTGACTTTTTATGTTCTTCTACGCGAGTGTTGATTTTTCTGCCTGTTTGTCCGATATAAAATGATGGGCATTCATTACAAAAGATTTTGTAAACACCACTGTTTTCTCCAATATTGTTCCTATCCTTGTTATTGACTAAGAGTGACTTTAAATTACGTTTATTTGTACATATGCTTTTAATACCGTTTTGTGATAATCTGTTGATGATTCTATTACTAATTCCTGGAATATAGTTTATTAAATGATATTTTTGTTCGCTTTTTATGACTGGTGAGGGATAAATTGAATTTAGAATATTCTTATGTCGTTTTTCCTTTATCATTTGATCAATCAAGATGTCTTTATAGCCGTTATTTATTGCTAATAATTTTAAAATATTAACTTCTTTAGTAAAATTTTCTTCAGAAAGAGGAATGGCAAAAAGTCTATGTGTGAATGAGTGAAATGCACTTAATTTAATTTTAATTGGTTGACTGCTATCATTGTGTATTAGCGTATCTGTAAAAGTAGGTTTTCTGTAGATATTAAATGTAAGAGCATGTTCTTTTCTAGTTATTTGGATATCTAAAAAGTTAAGGGAATGTTGTTCATTTTCTATTTCTTTTGTGAATTGAATTGAAGGGTGAAAAGAGTTAATGTATTTGAGAAAATTATCTAACTGTCTATCCGTCCCACACCATATACAAAAAATGTCATCAACATAACAATGGTTCAACAAAAAATGTTTGAAGAACAAATTAACACCGAAATACATGAAGATCTCTTGCAAGCATGATTCGAAAGAATCTAAATCAGCCGTACATGCAGCCTATAGATTTTGGTTGAAGATGGAAATCAAAAAATGGTACAAACGAAGATACAATTTAGGACTTCACCTCAAAATTATCCATAGTGAATTGTCTTATAGAACTCACCCTGTTGAATTGGATGTTATCGACAAAACTATGAGAGAAGAAGTGAAGAAAATATGCCATGAACAATATGAGAGACAATTGAAGAAGCTTAAGGAACTAACCAATTCTTGTAAGTCCTTTCCTTTATTGACTAATAGTGACACAAAAACAGATATTCAGTTTCATAATAGAGTCCAAAATTTCACAAATACAAATTTCAGTAATGAAGAAATGAAATTACTAAACAAAGGACTAAAATATTGCCCAAAACTCCATAATAAAAATGACATAAAACTTTTAGCCGTTAACACTGAACTGGCCTTGAATTCAACAAATATAAATAATTCGAACTTTGAAAAAACTATATGTGCCAACATCATATCAAAAACTCAATCTTTCATTAAAAACAATGAATTGAATATTATCAAACAGTTAAAATCAAAAATTTCAGAAAACAACTTAATAATATGTAAAGCGGACAAAGGTAATACTGTCACTATTTTGGATAAGAAAACTTATGTAGAAAAAACTGAAAATCTATTCAACTCCAATAACTTCATTAAACTCAAAAATGATCCTACAATGAAATACCAATCAGAAGTAAAATATCTCATTAAGAATTGCCCAAATATTTTTTCACATACCAATCTTGCAATTTTGTCCACGATGAATCCGCAAATTCCGAGGTTATACACTCTACCTAAGATACATAAACCTGACTGTCCTATGCGTCCAATAGTATCTTACATAAATGCACCCGCCTATAAAATATGTCAATATCTAAATAAAAAACTACCTTCTTTAATACAATTCAACCCTACTTACAGTATAAAAAACTCTTTACAGCTCATTAATCAGTTGAAAAATTTCAAGATTCCACTCAATGCAAAATTAATCTCTTTTGACGTAATAAATTTATTTCCTTCTATTCCGAACAATGAATTGAAAAATATCATTAGAAGGGATTTGAATTCAAATAGTAATATATCACCCGAAATAGTTCAGGAAATGATTTCGGCATCGACTCTATGTCTAAAACAAAGTTATTTTGAATTTAATGGCATAGTTTATCAACAGTCAGATGGTTTGCCAATGGGTTCACCGTTATCACCTCTTCTCAGTGAAATCTTTATGCCTGACTTAGAGAATAAAATCTTTGAATCTACAAACAGCCTGATTAGTAATGTTTTATTATGGCCGCGTTATGTTGATGACATTTTTTGTATATGGTGTGGGACGGATAGACAGTTAGATAATTTTCTCAAATACATTAACTCTTTTCACCCTTCAATTCAATTCACAAAAGAAATAGAAAATGAACAACATTCCCTTAACTTTTTAGATATCCAAATAACTAGAAAAGAACATGCTCTTACATTTAATATCTACAGAAAACCTACTTTTACAGATACGCTAATACACAATGATAGCAGTCAACCAATTAAAATTAAATTAAGTGCATTTCACTCATTCATACATAGACTTTTTGCCATTCCTCTTTCTGAAGAAAATTTTACTAAAGAAGTTAATATTTTAAAATTATTAGCAATAAATAACGGCTATAAAGACATCTTGATTGATCAAATGATAAAGAAAAAACGACATAAGAATATTCTAAATTCAATTTATCCCTCACCAGTCATAAAAAGCGAACAAAAATATCATTTAATAAACTATATTCCAGGAATTAGTAATAAAATCATCAACAGATTATCACAAAACGGTATTAAAAGCATATGTACAAATAAACGTAATTTGAAGTCACTCTTAGTCAATAACAAGGATAGGAACAATATTGGAGAAAACAGTGGTGTTTACAAAATCCTTTGTAATGAATGCCCATCATTTTATATCGGACAAACAGGCAGAAAAATTAACACTCGCGTAGAAGAACATAAAAAGTCAATTTTGTTTAACAAAAACACCACTGGTTTCTCAGAGCATTGTATAAAATTTAACCATTTCATCGACTTCGAGAAAACGATATGCCTCCACCCAGGTAAAAAGGGCAAACGTCTTGACCTGTTGGAAATTTTAGAAATTAGTAGTGCCATTAATAGGAATTACCCCATCGTAAATGAACAAGTTGAATACCAAATTTCCCCTCTACTACAATCAATATTATAAATAAGCTTGTTAAGTATTTTTCTGTTCAGTCTTGATAATGGGCCCATAACCCGAAACTAGTTGACTAATGTAATTGTTAATTTTTATTCAATATATTTGTGAAACTTAAAGCCAAGTGTTTTTATTTTAAATATCAAATATCAATATATATATATATATATATATATATATATATATATATATATATATATATATATATATATATATATATATATATATATATATTGATTACACCTCAGATTCATTTTATAATGGTCTAAGTGATAAAACAAAGAATAGCGGAGGACACACCTTCATTAAACAAACGAAATTTTTTGTTCACTTTTCACATATATTAACATCAAAAACTAACACACTGAACGTTTCGCATATGCACTACACATGAAAAGCTCGTAACGCGTTCTAAAAATGAACGGAATGTTATTCAGCAAATGATAACTCTTTAGGAATGAAAATCTCTTCATGTGGACGTTGCCTATGCATTCGTTTTTTTAACGAGATGAATTCCGCCCATTCATATGATCTCGACGGCCGTACAGGGCCGGAAAACACCCTGCGAATGGCCTTTCATAGATCCTCATCAGGGAAGCGTATGCTCCTTATTTATGAAAATAATTTTTCACGGGAATATGTGCTCGCTTTCTCTCGTTCAAAATGAGATATAATTCTTAGATAACGCAAATCCTGGGTACCCCAGGGATTGGCGAATATTCATCATTCACAAGAGAATGCCCAGAACGGGTGGAAAACTGACTGCTGTAGATAAATTTCCATGCATCTCGAATACATCGCTTGAAGTGACAGCTAGATGGAAACTTTAAATGAAGTATATCTATGATTATTTTTTTCGTATGATTTTCAACCAATCAGAACGATCAATTTGGTTACCTCGTATAATTTCGATAATACCTGATTATACATAGAGTAGCTCTACCAATCGAAAACTAACAGGACCGTCAAGTTTTGACGTTTATCAACAACTGTTCAAAAATGAGTCGATTCGGAGATTTTTACTTAATATACTCAACAAATAATCGTATTAAATACAATGCATACTTCAAAATAATAGTATATTATTCAACGAGCACAAAATGATTGCTATTTTTCACGAGGGTGAAGTTTGCGACACGAGCTGCAAGCGAGTGTCGCAATTCACCCGAGTGAAAAATTGTAATTTTGTGTGAGTAGAATACTATACTTTGTCCACGACTTACTCGAAAAAATTAGTAATAATCTGCATTTTCAACAATAAAAATAGTTATCAAAAGCGTTGACATAACATTTTCTGTGTTCACTTAAATCTGCATACTTACGTAAACGTCAACTATTTCACTTGACATCGATTCCATTCCTTTCTTTCACTCTGATAAAAATTAAATAGATAATTTATTAGAATAAATATTCAATAAGTTGGGCATTATATTAAATATTAGTTTAATAATTTGCCTAAAAGCTATCTTAGTTACATAAAACCTAACAATCTAATAACAATACTATCCTAACAATGTGAATGATAGTCTCAAGTTTGGACATACGTTTTGAGTGTGACGTCATGCAGTGTATAATAAACCATTATACACACTAGTGAATAATAGGTATAATTGTACTTCAGGAAGCACACGTATAATGAATGATTTATAGTACAGTCGTGGACAAATACGGTTATACATCTCAAACTTCCTGCATAATTCCAAATCGTGTCAGTTTGACAGAATAATCGTCCTGCTTCGCGGTAGGATTATTTAAACTGTCAAACTGACACTCTTTGTAGTTATGCAACAAGTTATCGATGTATAACCTGATTATTTTGAAGTACTTATAGTATTACTACTGATTATATGACTCATGTAGGAATAAGCCAATAGAATCCGTGAATTTTGCATAACTCCTGCGTATTGATAAGTGAATATACCCTTGACGACGTGATATAATCGTTTTGGTGTTTCGCCTCCTGTCAAAATGCGAATGTTTTCATACTGACGATGTTTTGACGTTTAGCAAAAAAAATTAATATTTTTTATTCGTTATAATATAATCGTAACGAATACCACTCGAGCAATCGAAAATAATCGTTATACTGACCTCGTCACTAGACGAATTTTCTTAAAACATCACTCGAGCTGCGCTCTCGTGGATTTTTCGCAAAATACGTCTCGTGACTCGGAAGTATAATCGATTATTTTCGATGCTCTTGTGATATTATAACTGAAAATGTTTCAATCATACGAGTGATTATCCTCTATGATCCCTTGAATTAATGAATTCTTGGAACGAAATTTCTCATCCGAATACTTGACAAATAAAAGATAGGACTAAAACTTCGTCCGACACGACCGAAACTTTGCTAGGCGTGCGCGTCTGCTGTATTCGTATAAGAGTTGTGGCAGTGATTCATTAGAAGTTGAGGATAATGATGATGAAGTTAAGTGAGTACCAGTGTTTTTAAATATTAGTAAAACACTCCATATAACTTTGAAGATATGAGTACAATATCATTGTAGTATCATAGATTAGGTAGCATTTTGAAGTGGTGAATTGAGAATAATTTTGAAAAATCATCTACTCTTTATTCGTGTTATGCTAATCAGGAATCGAAATGAATAATTAGAGTAAGCACATTTTCTTACATTTTAAATTTTTTACATGAAGTGAACGAGGAAAATTCTTCAATAATTTAAAAAATTATCAAGCAACTTTCGAATGGTGCTGTTTATATGTATTCCGCAACGATAATTCTATATTCACAATCTAACAGTGAATTATAGAAATCGTTAAGTCACCCCGACTAAAAATCTGCATTTAGCTGTTTTGATCTTATTAGATGTCAGTACAGCTAATTTGACTCGGAGTGAATTAACAATTGTAGTGGGTAACAATTAAAATTTTGTTAATTCACTTCGAGTCGAATTATCTGCACTGATGAGATCTAATAAGATCGAAACATCTTTATGCAGATTTTGAGTTGGGGTGACGATTTCTATAATTCACTGTTGGATTGTAAAATATCTTTCAATGAATTCGATTTTAGACTCAACAAAGATCCAACAAAATTCACAAGAAAATACAATACCAATATCTATGCAGTTCTTTCGAGAGACTTACATAAATTTAATCGTTGTCCTTCTTCAGTTCTTTCTATAAAAATTAATAGTAATAGGTTAATTCAAGCACTTCTCAAGAACAAAAAATTTATTTCAATTTGATAACCAGTTATATAACAGGAAATGTATTACAGGCAGTTAGTTATTATAAAAATATGAACTTATTCTGAACTTTATCGGTATATATAATCTTAATAATAATTGGTTTATAATGAAAAGAAGTAGTATTATCATTGCGTGAAGATTATAGATCATCACTGAAAATTAAAATCAATATTCCACATCAAAATCATACGCAATATAAAATAATATACTTCAATTTGTAACCAACCTCCCTTTTTAAAAGTGTTATTTGTGCCCTGGCTAGCAGGGAGATTGGATAAACATATTAGGGTTCTGGGTTCTTCTCAGGAATAATAACTACTAAGTAAAATGAAGGTATTTACTGTTTTCTATTACATATAATTATAATGAGACTTATCTTGTTGTTTTTACAAAGTTCGACGTTTGAGATTCCTCTTTAGACTCTTGACTTCTGCCCTATCTTTGTCCCAAGTTCTTGGTAGCTCCAGATAATGTGGATTTCAAACTTCAGATAGTGTGGATTCCAAACTTCAGATAATGTGGATTCCAAGAAGAGAATTTGCAACGCTAAATCTTCGAATGAAATTGAAAATATAAAATATATCAAACATTGTACGAAAACTAATAAAAAAAATTTTTTCTTATTATTTGATAGTCCACGTAGCATACAAAAGAAATAAATAAACAAACGAAATTTATCAGAATAGATAGATCATACCTAGATCAGTGAATCGCATGCGAAAGTTTGTGCGGTTGCATAAGTAAATTGGTGTTTACGCGCAATGCCTCGGCTTCACTCATTCAAAAGCAGGGGTGCGGGTTGCCGCATCGTTTGGTCCAAATTATGAAAATTATACAAATTCAGAACTTTTGTTATAGTCCAGTCAATGACGGTAAAAAAAGTATAAACTGTGTATTTATCCCATACATCACCGATTTGTATGAAAATTTGGATTGAGATTCTACTTACTTCAAAGTCTACCCTGTGTCGGTTGTTGCTTCTTCTCTGGGGGTGAATGCCAACCCTTATCGTGGATAAAAAATTTTCTATTAAAAATAAGTACGAAAATCGATGAACTAACTAATTTTAAGCATTTTTTGTTCTATGAAGTTTTTTCTAAAAGTCAATACTTTCCGACTTATAAGCGACTGAAATTGTCGGTTTTCAGGCAAAAAAAAACACGTTTTCAGATTCTTTTTCGCGAATAACTGGAAAAATGTGCATTCTATCGAAAAACCTGTAGAGCAAAATTATAGCTTATAAAAAGGAAAGACAATCGTGTATTTATAATGTATTCTGACCCAATACAAACGGAATTATTTACTGTGGAAAGTTGATTGGTATTTACCATGTGTACTCATCAATATACTAATACATATTCTAATTTCTACAAAAATGTGCTTTTGGTTTTTCCCCATAACTCGCTTAGTTTTCAAGCAATCGAGTCCTTCAAAACCAAACCATTTTGTAGGTTTTTTTAAGAGCTATAAGCTGATCTCAATGAATTTTTTTTTCGGATCTTATTTTTAAAAAGGATCAGGCTAAGAGGGCTAAAAAAGGTACTTTGCGCGAAGACACGCAAGTTTTAAATAGTCATATCTTACTTAATTTTTATCCTATAGAAAAAATGAAACGCCAACATTTTCAAATTAAAAAAACATACAATTTCGTACTCCACAAAATTTTGCGTATCATTAATAGTTTTTGAGTTATTTTGAAGAAAAGGCGATTTTTTAAATTACGAAAATGATTTTCTCTCTTCAAACTCAAATTTTGGTCTAACACTCAGAACGTATTATAAAAACATAAGCGAAGTGAATTGTAAAGTGACAACGATTTTTTTCAAATAGGGTGGAAGAGAGGGTGAGATTTTCACTATTTTTTCCAACGAAAAAATAGGAATCGACATTATTCTCTTCATAGCACGCTTAGTTTTGATGCTAGGAACTTTTATAAAAAATAAAAATAAAGGTTTTCTAAAGGACTTTAAAAAAAGTTTTATGAGTTTTCGAAAGATGCGTTGGTTTTTGGTTATTGTACGTAGAAACTTTCCATTTTGGCGATTGAAAATACCAGTCAACTTTCAACAAGCAATAATTCCGTTTGTATTGGATATGCATACATCACAAATAAACAATTTTCTTTGTTTTTTTATAAGCTATAAATTTGCTCGCCACATTTTTTTCGATAGAATGTATATTTTTCCAGTTATTCGCGAAAAAGAAAACCGAAAATTTCACCCGCGAATATGTGGAAAAGTATTGACTTTCAGAAAAAACTTCATAGTACAAAAGTTGTTTAGAATTAGTCAATTTATCGATTTCAGTACTTATTTTCAATGAAAAATTTTTCATCCACAAGAAGGGGTGGCATCCACCCCCAGGGAAAAAGCAACCCCTGCCACAGGGTAGACTTTGAGACAGATGCTAAGTAGAACCTAAATCCGATTTTTTATGAAAATCGGTGTTGTATGGGACAAATACACGGAAAAATGGTCATTGACTGGACTATTATACATACTCACGACTATGGAAAGAATTCCGACTTTATGATGAATATTGTATGTACATGTCTTAGCAATTATTTTATATTTTTTTCATGTAGAATAAAATAGTTGAATTATGGATGAGCTACGATCAATCGACACCCCTCCCTCCCCCGCTTTCGCTGATTTTCTTATAAATAGTTTAGGTCAACTGCCTAAAACTTGCCACTACCCCCCCCCAAACTCAATCTCTGGATACGCCACTGCTTCAGATAATGTGGATTTTAGCTCCAGACAACGTGAATTTCAAGCCCAGACCAAGTGACTTCAAACCCAGACCAAGTGGCTAAAATAATTTGGGGCAAATCAACATACAATCTCAAACGTAATATGTTCCAAGATTATCTGTAGGGTATCGATGGCCAATTCAAATTAACATTTAGATTTGTCTCAAGCAAAAATGCTAAGAAAGACAGCACATGTTCCAACATTAAACTGAACATATGATATGACCACGTGAAATTTGCCATCGTTAGCCTACAAAAATCTTGTGTTAAAATGAGCGAATGAAATAAGCAAATAAATTAGAAATATTTTAAATTAAGATATGTGAGATGATTATTTCAATATTGAAAGATAAATAATTTAATATAGATAAATGAAAAAAAATCGAAATGGCGGAAAGATGAAATACGGAATCAATTCAGATTTTCAAGATAATGCATTAATACGAAATAGTTATATTTCTTCTCATAACTTACCGTCTATCAGACGCCACAGATACTTAATAAATTTTTAATAAACTTTAACAAACTTTCAATTTATATTGAATATAATTCTATTAGTTGACGATGTTTTCTCTACAAGAACCAGCTGCTAAAAGGAAGAACGATTCTTAATCCGACACTACCTAGATCCTCTCTTTCTTAATACGCAGGTCATTTCACCGGCGCAATTCTGTTATTCATAGATGAAACAATACTGAAGCGTGGAATCACGGTACCTCGATGCGAAATTCCAGTAGCGGCGGTATAATCGGGGAATTGACACGTTACAAATTATACTCCTATATTTATATTCATGTAAATAAACTTCATAAAATCAAAATCACTGGTACGTCATCATCACTGTCCTCAACATCTACTGAATCAATTCAACAATTCATTATTTATCAATGATATTGAAACAACGCTTATATACGAATACATCTGATACGCATGCCTAGCAATACTATCATGTCAGTTGTGTGTTAGTCTTTTTAGACACAATTCCAGGTCTCTTTCGTTCGCCACCTATTTGGAGTGTGAAGTGCCACAAGGCACTTCGTTCAAAAACTTGAAGAAACTACCCAAGTTCGATTTCGATTTTTCAACTTAATTCTATGTGACGTAGTTCTCTTAGTAGTCTATCCAATTGTAGTTTCAATTAGATTTCAAATCAAATTAAGTCCTTCAAAATAAGCCGAAATTGAAAGGTTTTTACGAGTAGACGATTTGAATAATTGTGCATCTTCCCCTATTCAAATTCGGTAATGGAAAACCCGGCGCGTATGGAAAAATTAAGCTCTCATTCCATTGCCCGTTATGGATCTGGCATCTGTATCGGATTTGGAAGACCTAATTTGGATCACCTGGAAGTCTGGTTATTGGTGCCTCAGTCACAGTTATGAACAGGCAGATGAAAAATATGAAATTGGACAAGCGTTATTAAAACCTCATCAGCAACACCGATACTGTAACTTTTGTGATCGAACAATCTAACATTGGAATATTTTAATGTTACTGCTCCAGGTTGAGCTTATGAAATCCAAATTTGCAGTGATGCCAGCTTAATTGTATCAAATTAGAGATATGGTGAAAAATCGTAATTTTTTATAAGAATTATACTCTCTTTGCTTCCACAAATTCAAATGATATGTATTGATGTGAATTTTAATACTTTGTGTGCTGTAAACCGAGGATTGTAGGTTCGAGTCCCACCTTGCTCTTGGGTGTTGTGTATGTTCTATCAATTTCAGAGGTTCTAAATATTATGATAAACTGTTACGTAATGACTTATTCTCCAGCCCATTGGCCGTTTGAAACCAGCGTTAAACTGTAGGTCCCTTGAGTTAAAAAAGTACAGGTATGTATAATCAGCTTCAAATGTGTATGTCACAATGTATTTCTCAAGGATAATCGTCTCCGCATTGAAGGTGTTAATAATTTCTTGGGGTTGAATATTGATGTCAATCTAACATTTGAGGGGCATATATTGAATTTTTTTCTAGAAAGCTGGCGTCTGGTTGTTATACCGTACGAGTGATTTCTGACGAGTTGGGTTTAACTGCGGCTACGAAGACTTACTTTGCTCTTTTCATCTGCGTTTTGGTATTTGCGTGTATGTGTGCAGAATATTTTTTCGAAAAATTTCTAAGCTTCAAATGCGAGAAATGTGAGATACATGTGCGAAGCTGGTTCGAGAAACTCATTATTTTTGCTCCATGGATTGTTGCCTCATGCCTGTATTTTCATTTTAGAAACCGTATGCTGGTTCAAAAAAAATATAAAGAATTCAGAAACGTGAAGTCGTTTCACAATAGCCGCATCTCTTCCCTAAACATTAGACTGTCTATTCCCACAACAACTCTAACTAAGAACTCTATAATCTACGAAAGCAGGAAGTTAATTAATCATCTGCCCATGTACCTAAAAAAAAATCGAAAATGAGCTAAAGTTTAGGAAATCGGTAAAAAAAAGTTTTTTCTTTTGGTGGCAGCTTGTTATGATCTAAAAGAATTATATCTAATTACCTGATTTTTATAATAATAATATAGGTTGTCAAGTTGGTAATAGGCAATCCATCTGCCATTGCCCAATAATTTGTAAATGTTCACATAGGTGTTTGTATTTTTATATTTATTGTTTACAATTATGTTACCTATAATTCTTAGCTCTGTGAGGGAGAACTTCTTTCGACTGTGTATTTAACTTGATTCCTCCCTGTATTTGTTTGAATAGAATCTAAATTACTCTTTTCTTTGTTTAACGCTTTGTCAATGAGTAAATTTATTTCATTCTTCAGAAAATAAAGTACATTTTGATTGACTGATTGATTGATTGTTATTAATATATCACATTTTTCATAAATATATATAATTTACTTTTCTAAGTTGTTCTAATCAAAAGTGTTTTATATTCATAACATAACTTCGTACTGAAACCTTTTGAATTAGATCATTCTGCATTGACCAGTTCACAAACGGTTCAATATACCAGAAACTTTTCCAGAAAGTTCCAAAAAACCTGCTTCATATTCATAACATAACGTCCTCCTGTATTCCCTTGAATTAGATTCCTTTTCTATGACCAAGGCCACTCCGCATAAGGTTCAATGTACGAAGAACTTTCTCTGAAACTAAGACCTTTTTTAAAAACTTCAACTTCGTTCGGTCCACTTTCCAAATATTTTTTATAAGTAGTGAATAGAAGTTCGAAGAAATGAATGACCTAAATAGAGTGTCTAGACTTCAAAACGATCCGTAATGAATTGAATCAGAAATATATCAAGCACTATAAATAATTATTCTGAAAAAAATATTGTTTCCAATTATTTTGATAATTTTTTTATACCGGGTGTTAAAAAACAACGTTTTGATATTTTGGGAGCTTATTCTAGACTTCAAAATAGGTAAAAAATTTTACATAAAATATGAATTGAAGATATGAGCGATTTTCGGTTATATAAATATTAGAAATAAAGTATAAACTTTAAAATAAAAACACTTGGCTTATGTTTCACAATATAAAAAATATTTAGATACTGTATTTAGCAGTAACGAAAAGTCGACATGTTTCGAAGTATGAACTCATTATCAAGACTGACTACAGGAGAGTATTGCATAATAATTTATAAAACAGACAAAAGCAAAGGTGATACCTGAAAATCAGTTCGCTCGTTTACAAGGGGTAATTGACTATTATGGGCGGAACTTATTTCGAGAATTTCAAGAAGGTCAAGGCGTTTTCCTTTGTTACCTGAATGTAACAATTTGATTTTGTTGAAGTCCAGGAAGTGATTGAATTTTATACAATGTTCAGAAAAGCCAGTAGTATTTTTGTTTTGTAAAATTGACTTTTTATGTTCTTCAACACGAATATTCATATTCCTTCATGTCTGTCCAATATAGAAAGCAGGACATTCGTCGCAAAATATTTTGTAAATACCACTGTTTTCTCCGATGTTAGATTTTTCTTTATTATTGACCAAGAATGACTTCATGTTTCTTTTATTTGTACAAATTGTTTTAACGTTATTTTTCGATAGTCTGTTACAAATTTTGCTACTCAAATTAGGCACATAATTTATTGGGAAGTATTTTTGTTCTTCATTACTAGTTTGCGTGGGGTATATTGAATGCAACAGATACTTTATTCGTTTTTCCCAATGAGCTTGTCGATAAGACTTTCATTGTAGCCGTTATTGATGGCTTCAGTTTGAAAATTTGTTTCCGATAATGGAATCGTGAACAACCTATGTATGAACGAATGAAAAGCACTGAATTTTATTTTAATGTGTTGGTTACTGTCGCTGTGAATTAAAGTATCTGTGAATTTTTTGTTGGTTTTCTATAAATGTTGAAAGTAAGAGAATTCAAATTCCTAGCAATCTGAACGTCTAAGAAATTCAAGGTATCGTTTTTGTTTTCTACTTCTTTTGTAAATTGAATCGAGTTGTAGAAAGTATTTATATATTCAAGGAAATTATCGAACTGCCTATCTGTACCGGTCCAAATACAAAAAATATCATCTACATAACGCCTCCATAATAAAACTTTAGTAATTAAATTATTATCAGAATTGAAAATTTTTTCTTCTAAGTTATTCATGAAAATTTCACTCAACAAAGGCGATAACGGTGATCCCATGGGCAATCCGTCTTCTTGTTTGTATATAATATTATTAAATTTGAAATAACTCTGTTTCAAACATAAGTTTAAGGCAGACATTGTTTCGTTGACTGCTTGAGTTGTTATATTTGGGTTCATCTCTAGATATCGCTTAACAATATTTTTAACTTCTTGAGTTGGCGTGGAAGGAAATAAGTTGATAACGTCAAATGAAATTAATTTAGCATTTAAAGGAATTTTGATATTCTTGAGATGATTAACTAACTGAATAGAATTCTTAATGCTATACTCCGGATTGAATTGAATTAAGGTGGGTAATTTCTTATTCAAATACTGACATAATTTAGGAAAACAAAGGAAAACGCCTTGACCTTCTTGAAATTCTCGAAATAAGTTCCGCCCATAATAGTCAATTACCCCTTGTAAACGAGCAAATTGATTTTCAGGTATCACCTTTGCTTTTGTCTGTTTTATAAATTACGATGCAATACTCTCCTGTAGTCAGTCTTGATAATAAGTTCATAAGTCGAAACATGTCGACTTTTCGTTACTGCTAAATACAGTATCTAAATATTTTTTATATTGTGAAACACAAGCCAAGTGTTTTTATTTTAAAGTTTATACTTTATTCTTTATGATGTTTCACCAAGTGATGTGCGAGAATTCAATCTCAGATATAAATATTAACTACTAGCGCAACCAAATACGATAAATTACAGAAGATATTCGATTTATTTTTGACTTCCAGTGTTTTACAGAAGATATTCCATATGACCACCGTCCATTTCAATGCAGTAAGTAAGTACATCGTCGCATGAAGTAATTATTTACTCTTTCGAAAAGACCTGCTTGTGTTCGGATTGTTTGACAGGAAAGTTCAATCCGATGTTGCAACTCTTCGATATTATTTACTGACGTTGCATACACTAAACTTTTCAAATAATCCCAAAAACAAAAGTCCAAAGAATTCAAATCGGGAGATCTAGCGGGCCATGGCACAGAGTCTGAAAACTTGATTGAACATCACATGAGAAGGAAGTTGACGATCGGGATGAGCCTCAGCATAAAGGCGACGTACTTCAGGGCTACTTCCGTTGGCACGGCCATACATGAAAACCATATCACCAATTTAAATATTAGAATAAGGCATTTCAACTTCAGGAATAATAACTTTTTCTTAACAACAAAGTGAAAGGAAGTAAACAACTCGAATCGGATGCAAAATACTCAATAAAAGTACGTAAATGTCATATGAAAAGCAAATGTTTGATGCCAGCTGTGATGTTTTTTTATGAACCAACTGAAAAACATTTTAATTGTAAGTTTAGTAAACAAGACATCTGAAAGATAAAAATAAATCGAATATCGTATTTGTTTTCGCTGGTAGTTAATGTTTTGAAAATTTTTTTACTTATTTAGAAGTCTTTAATCAGCTCCCAAAGTATTGAAACGTTGTTTTTTAACACCCTGTAAAATCATAGTTAAGAATGCGTTAAAAATTGAATTGCATTCTTTTATTTGAAGCGAGCAATTGACGTACTATATATTCATTTCGAACATACCTCAATTATAAATTTATTTCCTTTTCAACTTTAAATTAAATGCAGGAGTGAAATTCTCATTTTGAAACCCATCCGCCCCCCGACGAAGTATGCCACCTTTTTCAATTAACGCTCGACGAGCACATCTTCTGTACTTCGTTACCGCTGAGGCAGTAAATGCTTTAATAATGATGCTCGTTTCACAATAAATACTTTCATCACAATGCGTCGTTGTTAATGTTTTCATAGCGTTATTTTATCATCCATAAAAATGTTCCTGGAAGATATGAGAGACGTCTTATAGCTCTTAAATCAATTTAATTAAATAAGAAAACATCTGGAATTATTGCAGATGCTGTGGACTTGTCCAATATCCAACAACTAGTTCCATAAAACTGACTAATAATGAAACAACTATTTTCATATATTCTTAAAAATGCATGATGTCCGTTTCGTTTGCACTACTTCTTTGGGTACTGACTGAACAATGGTGTAATTCTAGGAAAAGGAAAGGAAACACAATTGTTTCATTCCTCCCTGAAGTATGTGTCAGGGAGGCGGGCAGCTTGAGTTTGGGATTACCTCCTTCAGCCAGATTAGAGGATACACTTGTATGTACAAGTGCATTAAGGATAGGTGAGACGGAATATTTATGGAACATAGGAAGTATGGGTAGGATTCTGAGGATCAATACTAGCCCAGCATTCGCCTTCTAAGTTTGCAAGCAGTGACTTACATTACCATGAGGAAACCTCTGAGAAAACTCATGGCAGACCAGTCGGCCTCGGTGTTTGAACCCGAGACCTCCCAAGTACTAGCCAGCGTACCTAACATACTCGACTAACTAGCTTGGTGTGTAATTCTACAGGTACAGATGTTTATATACTAACTATATATTATCTGTAAGTTAAAGAAAACTATTTAGGGCCTTGTTGTGAGTTCTATCTGTCTAGTAACAAGAAAACTTGAATGTTTTAATCGGAGATGCCTAATTGAGTCCCGGGCCTACCTGAGCTTGCACAGTAGGGGTTCGTAATCTGTTCGTAGAATATTAAAACTTAAATTCATATTATATCATATAATTTTATACAATTTACAAATATTCACAATAATATACCTATACCAAATAACATGCTACATATTCTTTTATTTAATTATTCTAAATTTTTCTCCTACAATTTTAAGAAATTCAAATTTTCATATTGAGTTACAATTTAATTTTAAAATTTATCCATTTAGAAAATTAAAAAGAAAACCAATGGTATGTAATGGTCATCTTTTAAACCATGAATGGAGAACATTTGCAGAAAGAACTTCGGACAGTATTCAAAAGTTCTATCTATATAAATAGTTTCTAAATCTGCTAAAAATTCTAGGTTGGTCTTGCAGGAAAACATAATTATCTGATATTCTACATCGTTTACCATTAGGAACTCTTCGCCTGTATTGGTTTTCACTGGGAATGTTTTTAATATTGCATGAGTTTCTTCCATATTTTTTGGCAATTTAGGCAAAACAGATCGTCGAGCATTATACATATTTTTTCTGACCAATCTCACATCCTCGGTTGTCAAGGTATTAATATAACTCCTTATGTATAATTTTCATCGGGCGTTCACTAACATCTTCTATGGCCTTTCGCTTTAAAGATTTACTTAAAATTTTGCGATTAAGTACCTCTTCGTTTACTGTATGGTTGTGGTTATCCATAATTTCTGTTACTATGTTGTCAGCACCTTCAGTTTTGAAAAATGCCTTTCATTTTTCTTTTGTCTGTGCACAACAAATCCAACGTTTGGCATTATTTTTTAACATCTTATGGAAACGATATTTGAAGCCATCCAACACAATCAGTTGTTTCCCTCTTTTACTTAGTACAACTCTCACAGAACTCATTTTGACAAACTAACTAACACCGAATAGGTAGGTACAAATTAAACAAACTACATTAAACATTTTTTAGAAAACACTTTTTATATATGATATCCATAGATGTCTAACCAATGAAATCCTTCGTTCATAGGTAATAAAAATATTATTTGGTATAGAGATTTAAAAAGTAATTAGGAATTCCCGAAATATGCATATCAGGAGGATTAGAAGCATTAGAAAGATTTAAGTGACCCGGGACTCAATTGGACCATCTAAATTTCTTGACCCTTCTCAATTCAGGTAGACGGGACTCAATTTACCTTTGCCCGTTTTAATCTATTGATTTTTATTGATTCTACAAAATTTTATATTTATTCAATAATTTAAAAAATTAAAAGTAAAAAGGAAAAAGTATTTGTAACACAGAAAAGGGTGATACGTATCATGAATTTCAGTAGGTACTCCATATCTCATTTCAAGCCTCCATTCAAAAAATTATCGATTTTGCCACTGCCCTGTTGCTATATTATGGAGTCCTTTTGTTTATTCATAAAAGATGTTTAACTCATGGTGTTATGCGGAATAATAATATACACACATGTTCAACTAGGAGTAATTATATAATTTCCATACCTTTGTGCAGAATTAAGAAATCACAAAATATATGTACAGATATATATATATTATATATATAATAATATATATATATATATATATATATATATAATAAGTATACGGGTCCATGAAAATGAGAAAAGCTTGATTGCACCTAACAACCCGTGATGATATCGAAACGAACCAAAACGGTTCGCAAATGGGAGGTCAGAGTGCATGTTCGTAAAATTATTTTGTTTCCCTTTACAGGGATGTACCATTTTTAACGGTGCAAATTTTAAGATACTTTTTAAATGGCACTCTATATATTTTTGGCACATATTTGAATTTGTCCCTTTATTGAGATTTGTAAATTTCGTTAAGTCTTTTTGCAAAATCGCTTTCAGCCGTTCAGAAGTTATTCATTTTTTTCTGAAAATTAAATGCTTTGCAGGCATTTTTAAAAAAGAAATCGCAAGGGCACTTGGTTTTTTTTGAATATCAAGTTTGTTGTTTGGGCTGTGTCTAAGTTAATTGTTCTGGGTATCTTTTTGACGAGAGATATTTAATTTAATTGTGGCATTACCCTTACTGTGACACATTGATTTTGGTACACTTTGAAAAGGCCATATCTTTGATTTTTTCAAATGCACTCTATTTTATTTGATTACTTTAGTTTTCATTGATATGTCATTCTTCATCTTTTCTAATATTCATGTTTTTTTTCCAAAAGTTGATGGTTTTAGAAGCATAATTCACATTTTCAATAAAAATCAACAACGTTTTTCATCTTTTAAAACGAGTGACAATGAAAAACAATAATTCTGATAACAAGACCTGTCACGTAACTGCTGCGGCGTCAATTTCAAAGTTCGATGAAGAATTAATTTGAAAACAAGATTATAGAAGCTTAGTACAGGGTGTCCCATGTTTGTGGGGTACTTTTTTGAAATGGTATCCCTCCGTTATTTTTTAAAGATAGAGGGTTGCGGTTTTCGCGACACTGTGCTACTTTTTCGAAACTGAAGATGCCGTCAACATAATTTTAATAACTCTTTTTAGTTTTTAAGAATACGGGGCATTTTGAAAAATGTTGCATTTTGGGGATCCTTCATCTTATAGAAAAGGTAATATAACATCTTATAGATTTTTTTTCCGTAGAATGGCAATACGGGTAGATAAATTTTGTTACATGTTTAACTATTTTTTGAGTTATAAAAGCAAACTTATGTTTTTTTTAAATGGAAAATCCCTGTAATATTTATAGACTATAAAATTTGCTCTTTTTTACTTTTTCAAAAAATATAATGATAGGTATGAACTTTTCTCAGAAACGCGCAAATAAAAGACAATTATCTGAAATTGAATGCATAAATCAATAGAAGGCCATGGCTAAACAACAATGAACAAGTGAAAAGTCTGTTATCCGAATTAATTGTTTTTTCATGTCACTCGTTTAAAGATGAAATAAATGTGTTTTTTTTGAAAAATGTGAATTATCTTCTAAACCATCAATTTTTTTGGAAAAAACATGAATATTGAAAAGATAAAGAATGACATGTTCTATGCGACTAAGTAATTCAATAAAATAGAGTGCCATTTGAAAAAATCAAGATATGGCTTTCAAATGTACCAAAAATCAATGTGTCACAGTAAGGTAATGTCAATTAAAATAGATTATCTCTCCGTCAAAAAGAATACCCAGAACAATTACCTAGCACAGCTCAAAATAAACAAACTTGATATTCAAAAAAACCAGTGCCTGCGATTTTTTAAAAAAAATGCTGCAAAGGCATTAATTTTCAGAAAAAAAATTGATATCTTCTGAACGGCTGAAAGTTCGATTTGCAAAAGCTTAACGATTCAAAATCTCTTTAATAAAGGACATATTTATAATATGTCCAACCAAGATATATATGGAGTGTCCATTTTAAAAAGAAGCTATTCTTAAATGTCGCCATGGTGAGACAGGTAAACAGAACGTCTAATTTACGAACTGCACTCCTGACCTCCCATTTGCAGAACCGTTTGGTTCGTTTCGATATCATCAACGTCCTAGGTTGCAATCAAGCTTTCCCATATCAAATGACTCACCCTTATATAATATATATATTATATATATATATATATATATATATATATATAATACTATATATATATATACATATATATATTATATATATATATATATATATATATATATATATATAATATTATATTATATTATATATATATATATATATATATATAAAGATATCAGCATTGGGATATACGATGCCTTGCCAAACTGCTATAAAGATTAAACATACAATATATTTAAGAAAAAAATTCGCAACATATTGATGATGCATTGTTTCTTTACGGTTGAAGAGTTCCTCCTGCACATGCCCTCCTGTACATGCGAGTAGAAAATTTAAGTTTAAAATTTTTTTTTGTGCTCCTGTTTTCGTAATTGTTTAATTGTAATTGTAATTCTTATTCTAATTTCTGTAGTGTATTTTAGGACAAGTATAAATTTCTTGAAATTTTATATGAATAAATATTTATCTAAATATTTTTGTATTTCATTGTAACCGTTATTGTAATGAAAGTCTTATCGATAAGCTCATTTGGAAAAAACGAATGAAGAATCTGTTGCATTCAATATACTCCACGCAAGCTATTAATGAAGAACGAAAATACTTTTCAATAAATTATGTGCCGAATTTGAGTAGCAAAATTTGAGTAAGACTATCGAAAAATAACGCTAAAACAATTTGTACAAATAAAAGAAACTTGAAGTCATTCTTGGTCAATAATAAAGAAAAATCTGACATCGGAGAAAACAGTGGTGTTTACAAAATATTTTGCGACGAATGTCCTGCTTTCTATATCGGACAAACAGGAAGGAATATAAACATTCGTGTTGAAAAACATAAAAAGTCAATTTAACAAAATAAAAATACCATTTGCTTCTCCGAATATTGTATAAAATTTAATCACTTCCTGGATTTCAACAAAACCCTATTGGTGCATTCAGGCAATAAAGGAAAACGCCTTGACCTTCTTGATATTCTTGAAATAAGTTCCGCCCATAATAGTAAATTACTCCTTTGTACGAACAAACGATTTTCAGGTATCACCTTTGCTTTTGTCTGTTTTATAGAATAAGATGTAATACTCTCCCAATCTCAGTTATTAAATATCCAGCTATAAATCTATTCTGACAGCTATTTTTTGAGTAGAAAAAATTTTGTTTATCTACTCCTATTGAATAATATATTCATTATTCAACTGCGTTTTAGCAATTAATAGTATATATTACCAAACAGCGTCAGTAATAATAACCCACTGCTATAACTCACTATATATTCTACTAAGATCCCAAGTAAGATCGACTGTCACTCACCTGCTAATGTCACTTGAATAATTCTGACGTTTTCAAATTAAGTTGATACCACCTAATTATTGTGAATTTGTATCTCAGTATTTATTGTTATAGTCGTAGATAAAGTATAGTATTCAACTTGCGGTAATGGTCATAACTCACTTGATGAATTACAGCACTCGCTTGCAGCTCATGCTGCAAACTTCATCTGCGTGAGTTGTGACCTACATTACTGCTCGTTGAATAATATACTATTATTTCCAAGCTGTTTCTCCATATACACTATATAAGTAATATATGAACAAAGAAGCCTACATTGCAATCCTTTCGTGTCGTCCACTAGTCATAATATAAGTCACTTTACATAATGAAATAACTTGTTACGTCTGTCGAATGTCATTCAAGTCTATTCTTAGCTCTGTGGGGGAGAACTTTTTTCGGCTGTGTATTTAACTTGACTACTCCCTGTATTTGTGTGAATAGAATCTAAATTTCTCTTTTCTTTGTTTAACGCTTTATCAGTGAGAAAATTTATTTTATTCTTCAGACAATAAAGTACTTACATTTTGATTGACTGATTGATTGATGGATTATTATCAAGATATCACATTTTTCATGAATATATATTAATTTACTTTTTTAAGTTATTTCGTTCAAAACAACTAAGTTTTATTCAATGAAATACACTGCAATGGTCTTTTACTTTCAGGGACTATAAAGAACGGCTAACAATGAAGGGATAGTTCTGCAGTTGATTTCATAATATAATGTATATTTTATAACCCGAAAAACATTTGTTCATACATCCCTAGCATAAGTAATAATTTTATGAAAATAAGATGTTCGTTTTCATTCTGCAAAAACAATTCTTATTAAGTAATAATAATAATAAGATCATATGTGTAAAAATCAGCACTGCATATACTACAGGAATTTGAAGGAACAGGGGCTGGCAAAAGAATTATCCTTTGCCTTTTTGAGGTCTGCTGGGTTTAAGTCGGAAACGGGATTTGTTATGGCTTGTAAATATGGAGTGATAAATACAAGATGGTATAAAAAAAGCATAATGAAAGTGGACACCCCAACAACTTGCAGAGCATGCCATAGTCAGCAGGAAACTCTTATGCACATCCTGTCTGCTTGCAGAGTCCATGCTCCATCAGGGTATATAGAAAGACATAATGGGGCGCTCCGAATTCTCTACTTCCATCTGAGAGAAGTTTATGGTATAGACAAAGAACCAGTGCTGCCATATATTCCACTAGAAATTGAAGCGGTTGTTTAGAACGATAGAGCTCGCATATACTGGAACTATGCTTTTCCAAAAACTCGGCTGATCCACGCAATAAAGCCAGATAAAGTCCTGCTGGACAAAGAGCTCAGTATTGTACAGTTTGATGCACATATACTTTTTTCTGATGTTAGAGAATGACTTGGGAGATGAAAATAATGAATATTTCTGATACGATTAACATTTCTAAGATTCCGAAAATATTAACTGTGTTCAATTAAAAATTGGAAACAACAATAAATATATAATCCTGGCACCGTTAGGATGTTCAATAGTTTAAATTTACCGCGAGAAGATTTGCGAAACTTCATTTGCAGAACTATTCTGACGGCTATTTTTTGAGTAGAATTCGAGGTAGAATTTTTTTAATTTTATTTCGTAGCTGTAACATGTTATACATTAAGTAATAGTTGATGGAATCCGTCGTTACTAAGTGATAATTTAACATGATGAACAAAACTAAATTTGAATTTACTACGTTTATTATCACAAAATATTTTGAAAAATTTTAACAATGCGATTGCAATTTCGGTCACTAGACCATCATCGGGCAGATTGAGTTAAGAACTGAATACAGAATTAAGTACAGATTTGCGCTTACGGGTGGGAAAAAATTATTGCAGGTACCTAGATAGACAAGAGGAACATATTTCAAGAAGGGCTAATCGAGTGAATTTCCCAAATTGGTACAATACAATGTTCTTAGAAAGGTCGTTATTATTTGAATACACTAAATATAGGAGAAGATATCAAGTCAATATGGTCGTTCAGCAAGATATCTTTTGCATTATGATTGAGTTTAAAAATTTCTAATGATTCTAAGTAAGTAAGTTTGGTTCCTTTTGGTAATTTGTGCATGATTTGAAAATTATCTATTTGTGGAAATGGGTGATGGTTTTCACAGCAATTATTTGAAAACGTTGAATCCGTTTTATTTTTCAAAAAAGATTGTTGGTGTTCTTTAAATCTTGTCTTGAACGATCGTCCAGTCTGACCTATATATACTCCTTTACATACAGGACAAATCAACTTATAAACTCCTGAACTTTCAAATTTTGAAGTGATATCTTTGGCATTGAATAAAAATCCTGAGAGTTTTGTCTTAGGTTTGAAAGCAATTTTAATATTACATTTAGGTATGACATTAGCAACTTTTTCTGTTAGAGGACCAAAATATGTTAAAGATGTGAATTTTTCCGATTTTTTTACTTTTGATTGAAGGTATATGCTGTTGTACGCTAGTTGACTACGTTTCTTGTTTATCATTTTATCTATCAAACTTGTATAAAAACCATTATTTGAAGCAATAATTTTTATAGTCGAAATTTCTTTTGCTAAATTTGCTACGGACAATGGAATTGAAAACGCTCTGTGGATCATTGAATTAAAAGCTGAATGTTTATGGGAAAGAGGATGATTTGAATCCGACGGAATACATATATCTGTGAAAGTTGGTTTTCTATATATATCGAAACTCAAAGTATTATTATTATGAAAGATAGTTAAATCCAAGAAGTTTATTTGTCGATCCAATTCTTTTTCAATTTTGAACTTTATATTTGGGTGAATGCTATTAATATAATTCAAAAACTGATCTAATTGTTTATGAATTATATTTATAGCATTCACCCAAATATGAAGTTCAAAATTGAAAAAGAATTGGATCGACAAATAAACTTCTTGGATTTAACTATCTTTCATAATAATAATACTTTGAGTTTCGATATATATATAGAAAACCAACTTTCACGGATATATGTATTCCGTCGGATTCAAATCATCCTCTTTCCCATAAACATTCAGCTTTTAATTCAATGATCCACAGAGCGTTTTCAATTCTATTATCCGTAACAAATTTAACAAAAGAAATTTCGACTATAAAAATAATTGCTTCAAATAATGGTTTTCATACAAGTTTGATAGATAAAATGATAAACAAGAAACGTAGTCAACTAGCGTACAACAGCATATACCCTCAATCAAAAGTAGAAAAATCGGAAAAATTCACATCTTTAACATATTTTGGTCCTCTAGCAGAAAAAGTTGCTAATGTCATACCTAAATGTAATATTAAAATTGCTTTCAAACCTAAGACAAAACTCTCAGGATTTTTATTCAATGCCAAAGATATCACTTCAAAATTTGAAAGTTCAGGAGTTTATAAGTTGATTTGTCCTGTATGTAAAGGAGCATATATAGGTCAGACTGGTCGATAGTTCAAGACAAGATTTAAAGAACACCAACAAAATAAATAATTTTTAAATCATGCACAAATTACCAAAAGGAACCAAACTTACTTACTTTTCTAAGATAATAAATCATTAGAAATTTTTAAAGTCAATCATAATGCAAAAGATATCTTGCTGAACGTCCAGATTGACTTGATATCTTCTCCTATATTGAGTGTATTTAAACAATAATGACTTTTCTAAGAACATTGTATTGTACCAATTTGGGAAATTCACTCGATTAGCCCTTCTTGAAATATGTTCCTCTTGTCTATCTAGGTACCTGCAATAATTCTTTCTCACCCATAAGCGCAAATCTATACTTAATTCTGTATTCAGTTCTTAACTCAATCTGCCCGATGATGGTCTAGTGACCGAAATTGCAATCGCAGTGTTAAAATTTTTCAAAATATTTTGTGATAATAAACGTAGTAAATTCAAATTTAGTTTTGTTCATCATTGAGTAATATATGCAGAAACAAGCATAAATTGCAATCCTTTCGTGTCGTCCACTAGTCATAATATAAGTCACTTTATATAATGAAATAATTTGTTACGTCTGTCGGATGTCATTCAAGTCTATTCCGTCGTCTGAAATGCTCCTAACAAACTTCACCGGCCTTCCTCCGAAAGTCCGGAATGAAATCTTTCCATCCCTGAAGTAGAAATTCCGCTTTTGGCCGTATTAGACGGTGCGTCAACATAAAACCGATGTGTTTTAGTCGTTTCTCTTTCGCATTTACATTGCACCGGAGTCGGCATTTCACGACAGATTTGGCCCATTCGTGTTTGTAGAGGCGGATGTCGCGGTGTCCCGAAATACGGGTCGGGAACATTGATTTACTCCCGACGTCGGAAGTTTTCAGTTGGGCTCCCGTAAAGAGTCACCGTCGTGAATAAGTTTTCCCTTTGAACTCTTTTTCCGAAAGGACTCACTTGATGAACTGACGGATGAACTCCGGGTACCGTTTGAGGTTCGGAGGCTTTTCTATTGATGACGTCGTTACTTGATGACGAGCAATCGATAAGGTGTTCAAGAAAAATGATGTGAAAAATTCCGCAACGAAAATTCTATATTGACAATCCAACGGTGAATTATAGAGAACGTCAAGTCACACAGACTCAAAATCTGCATACAGCTGTTTCCATCTTATTGAATCTCATCAGTGCAGCTTATTTGACTCGGAGTGAATTAACAAATTTCTAATTTTTCCCCAATACAAATCAGACTCGGGACTACGATTTAGATAATAACCCAGAGCAACCCTCCACCAAGGATATTTTAACCCTTTCCGGCCCAAATTATTTTTTTGTGGAAAAAATATTATGTATGGTTTGATAATGATTTATTAGAGATATTCGAAGGAAATAAAACAAATTTCAAGATAAAAAACACAAGGATTATCCTGCAGGATGTGGTCACTCCACATAACCAGTAGAAACATATAACCAAACAATATAACCTATTTTGCGTAATATAACATGAAACAGTTTTTGTCATGTTTCAAACACATTTCTACTTTGCACGCTGAACATTTCGTACAAATCATACAAGTCATCTGCAGGAAGATTTTCTAAATATTCAGATATTGGGTTCCCAACCCTCCCGGATTGCCCGGATGACTCCGGTAATAATGGTCAACCTCCCGACTTCCCGGGGTGACTAATTTCCCCAGATTTTTTAAAACTATACGCAACCGCGCTCTACTAATAAAACTTTGATTTTTAATGTTTATGATTTTGTGGTAAAAAACTGTCAAATATTAGAAGCAGAGATATATAAATTAAAAATAAATAAATGATTGACATTTTCTTCAACCCCCTCCCTAGTAAACTCCTTAAAAAAATCTCCCGGGTTGGTCCTTTCGAAAATTGGCAAGCCTATTCAGTAGGTAGGTACTCCAAACTTGCTTCCTCAGAACTAAAATAAGATAACACGATTACGTAAGTGCCCAGTGGTCACTTCAGGAGACCCCAACAAAATTAGTTATTTCGAAAGAAAGGAAATATTTACGTTCAATATATTCATGAAAATGCATAAGTAAGATATAAGTAAATAACTTTTGAGCCATTTTTCCACCATTCATAAATAAAAATAACAAATTCACACAGTTTCAGCAGATCCTCTGAGAAGTGTCCAACTATAGTAAACAAATGCACGTTATACATACGCGCTTTGACTTATTGCGGTCTGTCTTCGATGAACACGTCAAATTTTTGCTATGTTAGACAACCCACAAAACACACTGGTATACTGAAATAGCCAACGAGTAGTTTTACTCATGACTAACAAACTGTGGTCTTCCTAGCTAACCAGTTGCCCTGAAAGGGTTTAACCAACAATTCACCACTTAGATTGAAAATGCAGAATCCCGTCGCAAGAATACATACTGCCTGACATGAACTATCCATACTGCAACTGTGGCGTATGTGAAAAAAAAAGGAATATTATTCCTCTCTTAAGAATGTGTCAGGGAGGCGGGCAGCTTGGGTTTGGTATTAACTCCTTCAGCCAGATCAGAGGATACACTTGTATGTACAAGTGCATTAAGGATAGGTGAGACGGAATATTTATGGAACATAAAAAGTGTGGGTAGGGTTCAGAGGATTAATACTGGCCCAGAATTCGCCTTGCAAGCAGTGACTTACATCACCATGAGGAAACCTCTGAAAAAAACTCATGGCAGACCAGTCGACCCCGAGGTTTGAACCCGAGACCTCCCAAATACTAGCCAGCGTACTTGAGTACTCGACTAATTAGCTTGGTTGGGTATGTGTTTCCAAAGCACGCTAACATAGCGTTTTTAAACATACTCACGAGAGCGCGTTCCGTAAATTTTCGATATTCGCAATACTCAAAATCAAATCATGAAAAGTATATAAGTTGACCATGGTCAATTTAATATATTACTCATGAACAAGGAAAATTATTCAATAATTAGAAAATTTTCGAACAATTTTCCAAAGGAGAATCAGCATACAGCTTTTTAGATTTTTTTAGATCTCTTCAGTTTATTTGACTCCTAGTGAATTAACAAATTTCTGATTGTTCCCCAATACAAATCGCGGTCGGACTACTATGTGGATAACAACCCATAGCGCCCTCCGTCAAGAATATTGGAAACCAACAATCAAATTTTTAGATAGAAAATATAGAACTCTGTCGCGATAACAAATACTTCCTGACATGAATACATCTACTTTACAACAGTGGCCTATATTTCATACTAGTCTACACGTTGCATTTTCTTCAGAACTTCAGCATATTTAGGTGTAAATTGCAATCCGGATTTCCTCAAACGTTGTTCAAGTATTTGAATTGAGGAGATAAAAGTGTGTTTTGTTTGTTTAGTTTTTATTGTTGAATTTTATTTTCAATTATTCATATGTGCTTTATCCACAAAATTTTGTAATTTTATATGACAATAAAGCTATTTCTTTCTCTCTCGATACTAAGTGCAAAGTAGGTTTACTAATTAATCCGCTAAATATAAAGTACTTTCTGAATCGGATTGCCGTTTAACTGCTCTTCTATTTAGTATTTTTTCATACAATAGCGATAATTTGGTGACAATATCATATTGGATTTATCACATTAATGTATATTTGCTCTTTGTATCTGATGATGGTGCATTTAACCGCAAAGCATTATATTCATTGAATCAAATAATTAAAAAATTATATATTTCTTCTTCTACAATAATTCTTTAGTTTAGATTTTTCCTTTATTTTATTGAATATTTCTTGGGATCAGAATTATCAGTTCATATCAACAGTCGTTTAAGACTGCAGCCAATTCTCATTCTGTTGCTAAGACATTTTATTTGAAGTTTTTATCACTTTCGTATGGAAATCTAGATGTTTCATGAGTTTTCTGTTGTATATAAATATATTATATATATATATATATATATATATATTTATATATATCTATATATATATATATATATATCTATATATATATATATATTATATATATATATATATATATATATATATATATATATATATGTATATATATATATATATATATATATATATATATATATATATATATATATATATATTATATATATATATATATATATATATATATATATATATATATAAAATATAATATAATATATATATCTATATATATATATATATATATATATATATATATATATATATATATATATATATATATATATATATATCTATATATATATATATATATATATATATATATATATATATATATATATATATATATATATATATATATATATATATATATATATATATATATATATATATATATATATATATATATATATATATATATATATATATATATATATATATATATATATATATAATATCGAGAGAGTAAGATGAGAGGAGCTTCACTACTTATATTTATTCACTGTAAAATATTATTTCAAATCATTTGAAAACGTTACCGTATAGTGAATTCAGGCATCATTATAGAGAAAAAAGTTTAGGATAAAAGGAAGTATCAAGGACTTAATATTGTACCTACTTTGTGGGCGTATTTTGTAAGCATCTTTGGTGCACTGGTCTAAGCATAACATGACTAATGTAATTGTATTTTATTGTCTGTATTAGGGAGGACAAACTCGAATTATTTTGTTTTTCACTTGTATATTATTTGTTGATTTTACCTTAGATAAGGTTTGCTATAAATACAAACATTATGCCCTAGGTCGTTAAAGAGGGCATAATGGATCATAACGCCCGTTCATTGCACGAGGAGAAATGAAACAACTTCCATTGATTAAATACTTCATAATCCTTGTCATATACGACTCTGGATTTCTCCGGCAATGAATTATTCGCAGCTTTGGCTGCATTTTCTATGATATTCTTGGGTAAATTCATTTTAATTTCCTTTATTTCTATAAGACTACACAAAGAAAGCAGTAATGACATTATATAAATATGATGACAAAAATATTCACAAACTTCAAAATATCAACAAATGACATTCCTACCATGAGAATTAAAATGGAAATATAGGAGCAATGAACCGATTTTAAAATAGATTTTTCATTATAATAAAATAATTTTTTCGTGAAAAACAAAATCTTGTATGCACCACGTGCGTTACTAGATCCTAACGCGCATCGGGCGTTAGGATCTATATAACCCACTTGGTATATAAATAACTGCTATAATTACTTTTTGGCCTCCTTTCTGCCTACATTATACTACATAGTAGATAACTCAATTGTCAAATAATGGCAAATTATTATTTATGAAATTTCCGAACTTCAATATTCAATTATTTATAATTTTTTTATTTGAAATTGTTCTCGGTCATTTAATATCTATAATTGGAGTAAATTTATCAGTAGTACTTAAGTTGATGAAAATGTAATTTCTTCAGGAGGATATAAAGGATTCACGTATTTTCCCTGCACTAATTTTTCCATCAAATTCATCTCAGAAGTTTTCCCAATTTGACGTTTTGAAATTCACGAAAGAGATGAACCTAGAAATTCGGATAATTCCACCGTGAAGATTTTTCTTTCGAGTTCAACGAAACAATTTCAAAATTTCTGTAGAACCCCCAAACGGAAATTAAGCCCTCTGACCGTTCTCGAAAACGAATGAAAGCTTCCTCGTCGCACCTGAAGAACCTATTCCAACGAACCGAGATATTATTCCGAGAAATTTAGGATACGGATACAAGAAAAAATGGGGATTACCGATAATCATTCCAATTTCGGCAAGTAATGCCGCTTTCGAGATTGATTTTGCGGCCGAGTCAACCAGATATATTTTCTAGTACGACGAACGTTATTTCGCTCTCCCAGAGCGACTTTAATTTCCAATTCCTGGGTCTGCATGCATTAAATATGAATTTAATAACTTGGGGTGGAAAGAATTCATCCTTGCAGATGCTGAATCGATGAAGATTTTCTCGCATTGATGGAAGCATGAAAGCCAACCGAGGTGTCTAGCAAATAAATATGATTGAATTGAATTGAATTTATTAACAGGTTTTCACATTGAAAACCTGCTTATTAAAATGGGAGCGATTAACGAAGTTGGACTGAGAACCAAGATAGTTTTTCGTTTCGTGACTTTTTATGATGCTTGACACCAAAAACTCAATTTCATATACTTCTATATACAGGGTGGCCCACCACATTCACCTCGGTGTTTCTATGAGAAATGAAGAGAGTTGGAATTTTTTTTTAGCACAGTCATATGTGGGTCCATGCGGAGCATATTCCAAAATTATTTTGAAATACACATGGTAGCCCAAAAAAAAGATACATATCAAAGTTATATTTTTTCCTACAGAACACCCTATTTTTTAAATATTTTTAGATACCAAATAAAGGTGAGTTACTGTTATATCTCATATACCTAAGACTAACCGTTGCTGAGAAATTTTGAGAAATTACAAAATACGGATCATACTTTAAAACTTGTTCACACCCTGTAACATGTAATGAGCTGCTTGTAGCTGAATTTACTGCTTAGCTAAAAGGTTAAAGTCAACTACCACATAAAAGTTTCATTTCAATATTGTACAGAGTGGTGAAAAAAATTGCATCAATATTTGGGCACATTCTTTATTGAATAACTTGTTAAAGTTAAATAGAACATCCTGTATTTAATGGCATATTTTGACGCAGAATTAGATTCCCTTTGAAACTATATGAGGGTTCCCTATACCTATCTCTCATGATTTTTAAGCAAAAGACGTTTTTATATTCTACTTATGAGTAATTTCTTTATCTTGAAAACGGAACATCCTGTATTGTTATTAAAAAGCATTTTTGAAATATTTTTATTAAGGAACACGTAGATTCGCTAAAAGCACGAGTCTAAATTTTTGCAAATACGGTGTATCTCCAGCAAAATGCACGCACAAATATAATCTCAAATTTACTGCCATTTCTAAACTTTTGAAACATTCTTGATAATAAAGAATCACCTGTCCTAGTTATTGAGACGAAATATGTTAAATTGCCCTGTTTGTTAGCAAATGTATTAGACTTTATCGTGAAATCCCAAAATAATATTATCATTGGGTCAATAAAAATTAAATTTCAATATTACCAAAGTTACGATTTCTTATACCTATCCTACTATTTTTTTCAATAATAGTGGCCTTTGGCCTAGATAACGTTAAATTATTGTTTTGAAAGAACAAATTTTCGACAGATATAATCAACCAATTCTCGAGTACGCTAGTCCAGCGTGGTACCCCGACTTGGCTCGCGATAGGGCTCTTCTGGAAAACGTCCAGAGAAGGGCTACTCGTATGCCCTTTGGACTGAGAAGACCCTCTTACGAAGAAAGACTTTCTATGGCTCAATTAACCTCCTTCGAACTTCGCCGCCACCGTGGTGACCTGATTATCACATTTAAAATATTAAAATTCAATTTTGGAAATCTCGACATGATGTATACCGTTAATCGCGACGAACGTCTCAGAGGTCATCAGTTCAAGCTCAAGAAGGAAAACTTTTCTGCTAGGTCGAGACAGAACTTCCTACCAAATAGGATTTTCGACAGCTGGAATAATCTCAACGCAACCATTGTATCTGCTTCATCTACAAACACATTTAAAAACGGACTGGACAAATTTCTATCGGGGTAGATAATGGTTATTTTCTCATTTTATAATATTGTATTTCCTTTTCATTTTGGTCTGTTGTAGAGATATTTTATTTTCATTTCTTTTTCAAATGTACATGCTAGTCGGTCAATTATTCTGTAATTTCTCTATTTTTGGGCATAATAGGGATCTGTCCCTCTGCCCTTATCAATATGTAATAATAATAATAATAATAAAATAATTTTAATTAGTATTTTCTTGAAAGATTATATTTTAATTAGTTAAATAATATAATAGAGAATTTATCCTCGGCAAGAATGAATTGATATGATTTTGATCAACGGATGTGGATGCAGCTAGATGGTCTACCTGCCCACTTTGATAGACGTGCTAGAAACGAGTTAGATTGACAATATAGATGGAATATAGAGGACGTCCACAGAACTAGCCAGCCAGGTCTCAGGAACTAATAAGTCCCGACTTTTTTGTATGGGGATATATCAAAAATATTGTTTACAATACACTGCCTACGACACCTCAGGATATGAAAGTACGAATAAAGAGAGCGTTTCGTTCCATACTGCACAATATGTTATAAGAGTCCAGGGCTCATTTCAAAAAAGAGTTCACTTATGCATCGAGAATAATGGGCCCCTCTTTGAGCATTTGTTGTAATAATAATTCTTTTACCATTAACCTCTCAATAAAATGAGTTCAAAAATGTTTTCAGCTCTTCATTACAATGCAGGATGTTCCACTTTTAAGATAAAGAAATTACTCATATAGAATATAAAAACGTCTTTTGCGTAAAAATCATGAGAGATAGGTATAGGGAACTCTGATATAGTTTCAAAGGGAATCTAATTCTGCGTCAAAATATGCCATTAAATACAGGATGTTCTATTTAACTTTAAGAAGTTCATCAGTAAAAAATGTGCCCAAACATTGATGCAATTTTTTTCACCACTCTGTACAATATTAAAATGGAACTTTTATGTGGTAGTTGACTTTAACCTTTCAGGTAAGCAGAAAATTCAGCTACAAGCAGCTCGTTACATGTTACAGGGTGTAAACAATTTTTAAATTATGGTCCGTATTTGTTAATTTCCCAGCAACGGTTAGTTTTAGGTATAGGAAATATAAGAGTAACTCACCTTTATTTGGTATCTAAAACTATTAGAAAGTATAGGGTGTTCCAGAAGAAAAAATATAACTTTGATATGTATCTTTTTTTGGGTTATCCTGTATATTTCAAAATAATGTGGAATGTGGTGGGCCATCCTGTATATATATATATATATATATATATATATATATATATATATATATATATATATGTTCATATGTATGTATGTATGTGCTGTAGAGTTGTTTACACGATAAAGGGCGCAATTTTAAAGCAATAGGGTTGAAAGTTTTTAAATCGGTAGTTCCGTATATCTTGAATGGAATTAATTTTGGTTTGGTTTGAATTCTTTGGGCGTTGATCCCCCCTGAGAGGAAGTAAATTTTGTTTACAAATCAACTCTTCAACGGAGCTAGTTTCATGAGATTCGACGGCTTTAATGACACTCTCATTCGTTCTTCAAGGGAGAAAGTTACAAAAATCGACCTTTATTCCACACATAATGGAAACACTAGACAGTATGTTTCGATCTTCAACGAGCTCATCATTAGTGTCCCGTTTGTTGACCGAGTGGGCAGCTCATAACTAAGAGGGGGTTATGTGGATTCGATGTCGTTGCCCACTCGGTCTATCTACTGACACTACAGACTGTCTAGTGTTTCCATCGTGTCCAGTTTTCTAACATTCTCCCTTGAAGGATGAATGGGAATTCCATGTAGTCGAGTCTCATGAAACAAGCTCCGTTGTAGAGTTAATTAGATCAATTATCAATTTTTCAATTGAATTTCCCAACGTCTTTATCATAGACGCTGCACCTTTTTAATATAGTATATTATTTTATTAGGAGTAAAAGTGATACTTTCTGTGGCGAGACTAGAAGTTTGTCGGCTGAAAGTAGTGAGGCCGACAATTTTAGTCGAGCCACAAAAAGTTGTTCTCTCCGAATAAAACATGCGATTTTTTCTCAAACGATAGAATTAAGATGATATTTTTAAAAAGGATTAGATGTGAAGAAACGTGAAACTAGATTGCTTTGCTTACTGGTTTTGTAGATGTCAAGGCAACACAAATTTGACAATTCAACAAAATAATTGTCAGAAACATTTAATAGTTATTTACACTACAAGGGAGGCAAGTGATACTTACCAGTCGAGGACGTAGTTTGCGCCCGAGCGTCAGCGACGGCTGGCAAAATAGTCCGAGACTGTTTAAGAATACTGCCTCCCGAGTTTTGTATTATATTTTTTCTATTCCATTTCTCTTGAATTAAAAAAATTTTTTTTGTTTTTATTCTATATTTTGAGCAATTCAATTGAAATAACCTGTATGTATGACAGATCTACAAAAGCCTAGTGTCCCTTGACACAACTGGTTATGAAATGGTTGTTATGAGATTCCCAATCAAACAAAAGTTCTGTCAGTGTCAATTTAAAAATTGTCATAATCGATGTAGGTGCAGTTGCATATTATTTCCCAGAGGGAGGTAAGTATTTACTTACCTCCCTAGGGAGGTGAAATGTACTTACCTCCCCCAAATCAGTTTGATAATGGAGTACTTACCGAATAAGGAGTAGAAAAAGTTACTTATCTACGCATTATAGGACTGTGCGTTTTTGGTAAGTACCTACCCGAGTATTAAGAAATTACTTGTTGTATTAAAATATATAAAATTTTTCTTACAGATTGCATTATATCGGATTAGGAACCCAACAGTACGCCGCCCGACGTTCTTGATATTGCCGAGAGAGTACAAAAAAGTGTAATTTTTTGTACGTTCACGGCCGGTCAAAAAAGTAAAAACAAAAGGACGTCTGTGAAATCAAACTTCAACATTGAGAACTGAGGTTAAAAAAGTCGTAATTTTTTGACGTTTGCGGAAAAAATATTTATTTTGGATACTTTTTATGCGTTAATTGCATTTTTCTCAACTATGAAAAAAGAAAATGAAGTTTACCTACAATAAACCAGTGTTATGTCTCTTGTTGTTTAAAAATATATATAAATAGATATTTAATGAGTAAAATATTTCCACTAAATGTCGTCGCAGAATAATTGAGTACGTTTTACTTCAATGTTGCTTAATAAACAAGTTAAGACGGAGAATCGGAAATGTTTTCGATTGACAGTAACAAGTAAATTCGTATGCATGCGCCAGTTTCGTGTTTCAAGTCCTTGTTTATAATATTGATGTAAAGGCATCTATTGTCCTGTTCTAGGAACAAAACAGTTCGAAATATTCACAGAAAGGAAATACTCCAAAACTTCAACAGCCGGAGTGAACGAATAGCGTCGAGTATTTCGCCTGACATTGTGAATTATTGAGTGGTTCTAAATGTCTGCTACGTCATTAAGAGGAAATAAATCGTATTTCGATGAAATGACAAATTTAATACAATGCTAGAGTGTAGATTCATGATAATTGTTAATTGAAGATTTGCTCTAGTCGTTTTTGTAACGGAGTTCCTAATCTCACTTTATAATTAGAAGTTTTGCTTGTCATAATACTTATTGCCTCTCTTATTGCTTTTATTACACAAACTCCTTGTTATTTCATTAATCAATAATGAATTATGAAAGTCATTCGATAGAAGTTTGTGAATTTTAGTAACATAGTCTCAACAGAGAACTATCACGTGTAGTAGAGGTTAAAATAGGACGATTGGACTTAATTTATTTATTCACCAAAATGTACCGTTTGTCCGTGAGAAGAGGTAAAAGTTTTTATAAAGAAACACATTTTAAGAAGGGTGCATTTCAATTTTTAATGTCGAATAGGCCTTTTTATTGATAAATCTGGCCGTCATATTAAACATTTATTATAAAAAAACCGATTTGTCTTTGTTTCTACTGCCCACTACGTTTTGTATAACAATTAATACTAGGAATAGAAAACTTTGAGAACCGTGCTATCACCTCTAAGAAAGTTCTGTCAAAAATATCAGGGGATGAGGGTAGTTTCACCCCTTCTACTGTTTTTTTTTTGGTTTCTTTGATAACCGAAAGGAGAGTAATCCTTTTAAATGCACTTTGGTCGAATTTCATTGATCTATTTTCATTAAATTCTGTACAGCTTACAAAAATTTGTTTTTTTGTAAACTTTCAAGTCTTCTCACGATCGAAAGGTACATTTTGATATATAAACAAACTAGACCCATTCGACTTATTTTGACCTCTACTACACGCAGGCGCGGATCCAGAGGGGGGGAACTGGGGGAACGTCCCCCCCCCAATGGCCTGGGCCCCACCTAATTGTTTTGATTCGGAGCTACTCGATTAACCATTGCCCAAAATACAGGTACCTTTTGGCTTTTGAATATATAAAAGTCGAGTCTGGATCCGCGCCTGACTACACGTGATAGCGCTGTTTTAGCAATTTTGGGACAGCTTATATATATATATATATATATATATATATATATATTTATATATTATATATATTATATATATATATATATATTATTCATATATAATATATTATATATATATAATATATATATATATATATATATATATTCATATATATATATATATATATATATATATATATATATATATATATATATATATATATATATATATATTTAATTATTCATTTGCATTGTTGTTGCCTGTGAACTATTTTCAACTTTTTGATAATCATTAGCGATAACAGGCTTGGTGAATCTCAAAAAAATTTTTATTAAAAAGTTTCTGTTTCGCCACGACATTCATGGCTTTTTGAAAATTTTTGAAATATTGAAATTTCTTTGACATTTAGTTTAAAAAGACTAGGTACTATGTTTCATCAAAAATTTTCGGCTGTGGCCGTTCTCTGTTATTTATTACGTGTTCAGTCCAATATTATGGTGAGGGAAACCACAGAAACCTTTACCCGCGTAATGTTCGAAATAGGTTCAAGTTATTTTGATTTTGAAAAGTCAAAGAATAGAGTACTATTTATCTTTTTTTCAAAAACTTTTTATTACAGCTGTGGCCGTCTTCAGTTATTAATTACGTGCTATTTAGTCCAATATCTACATTCACGTCTGTTGATATTAAAAAGTAAAACACCTCTTCTGCAAAAATCTCATGTTGTTTATAGTATACACTGTGATAATTGTAATAAATCATATCATAGGACAAACTTTTCATAATTTAGAAGAAAGATTGAAAGCACACAAATATACCAAAACACAAACCATTGCACTAATCAAACATATAAACATAGAGAATCATAGTTTCAACTTTAATAGCACAAACATTTTAGAAATAGAGAAAGATCAAAAACGCAGAGAAATTTTAGAAATGTTACATATTCAAAAAAATTCAAATAAAGTCGTAAATGATAGAACAGATATGAAACATGTAAGTTCAATATACGCAGATTCAATTCTTCAATTTTTCTAAGAAACAACATAAATCAAAACAAAATAATTCAAAAAACAAACTCTAACCATAACAACTTATCTTCTCAGACAACAGACAAAAAAAACATCTAGAATTTTCAATTTTTCTAGAAAGAAAGTATAGTTTAGAACATGTGATCTCCAAAATTATAAGTAATGTCTTTTTTAAGACAAAGCCAACAATCTAATATTTTAAACCCATTTTGTACATTACGTGAGTGAAGGTTTCTGTGGTTTCCTTCCCATTTAATATCAACAGACGTGAATGTAGATATTGGACTAAATAGCACGTAATTAATAACTGAAGACGGCCACAGCCGTAATAAAAATTTTTTGAAAAAAACATAAATAGTAGGTGCCCTATTCTTTGACTTTTCAAAATCGAAATAATTTGAACCTATTTCGAACATAACGTGGGTAAAGGTTTCTGTGGTTTCCCTTACCATCTTATAATAACAGATCTGAATGTTAATATTGGACTAAGTAGCACGTAATAAATAACAGAGAACGGCCACAGCCGAAAAATTTTGATGAAACATAGTAGTCCTTTTTAACTTTAACTTTAATTTTTTCAAATCAATGATCAAAGAAATTTGAATATTTCAAGTTTTGAAAAAGGCACGAATGTCGTGGCGAAACGTAAACTTTTCAATAAAATCGAATTTTTTCAGATTCACCAAGCCTGTTATTGCTAATAATTATCAAAAAATATTATATATATATATATATATATATATATATATATATATATATATATATATATATATATATATATATATATATATATATATATATATATATATATATATATTATACCTATTTCGAACATTACATGGGTAAAGGTTTCTGTGGTTTCCCTTACCATCTAATAATAACAGATTTGAATGTTTAATATTGAACTAATAGCAGTAATAAATAACAAAGAACGGCCACAGCCGAAAAAAATTTTAGTGAGACATAGTAGTCTTTTTCTATTCAAATTTTTTCAAATCAATAAATGTCAAAGAAATTTCAATTTTTTCAAAAGTTTTGATTAAAGCCACGAATGTCGTGGCGAAACGTCAACTTTTTAATAGAATCGAGTTTTCTGAGATTCAACAAGCCTGTTATTGCTAATAATTATCAAAAGATTAGAAATAGTTCACAGGCAACAACAATTCGAATGAATATATATATATATATATATATATATATACTATATATATATATATATATAATATATATATATATATATATATATATATATATACGTGTCTACGTATATTGGCTAAATATGTAGAACTTTTTCATTATTAGTTTCTAAAAAAATGTATACTTCATAAAAATTTCTGAGTGTTCTGAAATTCAAGTTTCATCCATCAGATATCAAATTGTATTAGTAGTATACGAGATATGTCAAAAAAATAACTTTTGTTCAGGACTAGAGTACCTTTATGTTCGACCATATCGAAAATTTTGAAAATATGTTAAAGGTTAAAAATAATTTTCCAATATTCATTATTGATCTTTTAAAATAATCTTTTTTCATTGTATAACATTGAGAGTTAAAGTTTGAGATTAATGCATAATAATTGATGAAGGAGTCACTTGTCAGTTTACGTCAAAAAGTAATACCCTGTTAATATTTTCTTGTTTTGAAGTTTCATAATTAATCTAGGAGGAACTTGGCAGTGATCGTCAAAACGTTATATCTTGTTAATGTTTTCATATTGTTTCGAAGTTTTGATTTTGAAAGTATTCAATTATAAAAATGTCAAACATTAAGTGTGAAAGAAAATTGAGACTGTGTTAATAGTGGTTGATTGGAATAAAAAATTTTGAGAAGCTGCAGAAGTATTTAATATCTGTAATCCAGTTGAAAATGTTCTGTTGTTTTCATGATACTTTGTCATCATATCTCTATTCATATTTCGTTTCATTGCACTAAAGTATGTGTTTAAACATTATAATTTTTGTAAAATGGCTGGTCGATATAAATATACCATATATTCGTATACCTAATCATAATAAAAATGTGTAATGTGAATTTTTTTTTTCATTATTAATTCAACAAAATTGTAGAAGTAGAATTCTACCTCCCCAAAAGTCACGTTAACATTGACACAACCGGGTATCCCACAACACCTCTCGTCTTAATATACTATATAAATTTTAAAGAATAATTTCAACATAGTTACCGATTCGTAAAAGATTTTTTCTAAAATTCTCGTTAAACGTAAATAAAACATCCGCTCATTAAAGATCTTAATTGAAAAAGGTTTCGCGCGAGGTAATTATTACATGCCGATAATTTCCAATTTATTTCACGACCAAAGAAAAGCCTCAGAACTTCAGATTTGATCGCTGTTTGCCCGCAAGAAGGAGCTTTACTTTCCCGAATGTTAATTAGTTTTGCAGGGTCCTACGTTCACATTTGATTGACTCCCGCTCGGGAAAAACTCAATAGAACGTTTCCTCGCCGATTACAATCATTTATTTCCTTTCCCTCGCTGGGCTAAGAATCGTTCCATCTACTCCACGAAATCGCTGGGCCGTGAAAACCCAGGGAAGGATTGAAAGCAATTTAATCTATCACGCAAATAATCCACCTAAATTGTCATCTGTACTTCTGTTGCTCGGGGATCTGTTGAGAATTAGTTCTAGCTGCATTCATTCGCAGAAACGAGATGAAGATATTTTCAGTGTCCCACGAACGTTAACGTTAATTTGAACATGATTAGATTCCAATATATGAAGTATTAAATAGCAGACGCAATTGAATAAATTAACAACAAATGAAAAAATATCAGAATTCATATATTTTCATATAACTTCGAGAGTTAATTGAAACTTCAAAGGAGTGATCTTTCCAGGAGAACAAAGTTTAACAAATACAATATTCATAACTTTATAAAGAGATAAAAAACTAAATTTTCACAGATTGAAATGAAAATCTTTTGAGTAAAGGCGTTTTTTGACTTCATCTCGTACTAAATTATGGTATTACAAAATAAACTATTTATAATTTTATAGGAATGATTGAATATAACAGAGGGGTTCCTAGAGAAACAATATAACAATAAGCAATTCATTCAGAGTTATTGGTAGGTACATTGAACAGATTAAGGAGAGAAGGATTTACTTCAATCTGATCGTTAACTAGGTTTCCGGAATTTGTATATTTATTATTATAATAGTAATACTTTGAGTTTCGATATAAATAGAAAACCAACTTTCACGGATATATGTAATCCATCGGATTCAAATCATCCTCTTTCCCATGAACATTTAGCTTTTAATTCAATGATCGTTTTCAATTTCATTATCCGTAACAAATTTAGCAAAAGAAATTTTGACTATAAAAATAATTGCTTCAAATAATGGTTTTCATACCAGTTTGATAGATAAAATGATAAACAAGAAACGTAGTCAACTAGCGTACAACAGCGTATATCCTCAATTAAAAGTAGAAAAATCGGAAAAATTCACATCTTTAACATATTTTGGTCCTCTAACAAAAAAAGTTGCTAATGTCATACCTAAATGTAATATTAAAATTGCTTTCAAACCTAAGACAAAAAACTCTCAGGATTTTTATTCAATGCCAAAGATATCACTTCAAAATTTGAAAGTTCAGGAGTTTATAAGTTGATTTGTCCTGTATGTAAAGGAGTATATATAGGTCAGACTGGTCGATCATTCAAGACAAAATTTAAAGAACACCAACAATCTTTTTTTGAAAAAATAAAACGGATTCAACGTTTCAAAATCATTGCCGTGAAAACCAACCACCCATTACCACAAATAGATAATATTCAAATCACATGCACAAATTACCGAAAGGAACCAAACTTACTTATGTTCCATTTCCTTTTCTATTACATTAAGTAACTCTTCCGTGATGTCCGGTCGGCCGCGAACATATTACTGTTTTGAAACCACACGTATCTACGTTACTCCCAAGATGATCAGGTCGGTTACGGTCGAATCAAAGAATGCCAGGGTGAATGAATGGAGGCACTAGACGAATAGACGAAAGGAAAAATAAAAATATTTTCAACTAACTAATTGATTATGCCGATACTTGATAGTATTTACAATTAAAACGAGAATATTGAACGATGAAGGAAGGTAATATACAATAAGAATGGGGAAAATCTAAACGTAATCACTTAGCAGGTAGCAAGTACAAACTGTTGATGACTAGGGAAAAACAAACATTAAAACATCTAGAAAAGATTCAACAACGGTGAAACAAATCCAGCCTTAAAATAAATATCTTGTCCAGAAAAAGAAATCCAACCTAAAAACAAATATCCTGTCCGGGAATCCAACCTAAAAAAATATAATAGTATTACATAACAAGTGTGGAAAGTGACATATGACACATTTAACAAAAATTGAATTTGTGTGCAACTGTATATATATCAAGCTGTAGTTGCTATAACCTAACACGATTTAAAACTGAATTGATAAAGATTACTGATACCTTATAGCTGGTTTACAGAATATTCATTAGAATAATTTTTTAATATTAAAACTATAAAAATTTCAAACTATCAAAAATTTACGAAACGTTAAGGTATATCAACTGTATATCCCTCCACCCGGAATTTCAATGTGTGAATAGCCGATTAAAGTATTAAATGAGTATATTTAAGTTTTAATAATTATGATTTTGGAATAAGTACTTACCGATAACTGTTGTTCGTCCATTATAACAAGAAAATGCTTTTACTGAAATAAAACCGCGAAACTGAAAACGACGCTGCCACCACTTATAACCTACTTGCACGCCACGATCCGCCATATATCATGCTTGTCATTGTTTTTTTCGTCTTCTGTTTTCTTCTTTTTTATAATTTTATGAATACATCATTCAAACAGCTCACCCAGTCGCAGGAAGTTACTAAAGAGTAGTTCGAAAGTTGTAAAAGTAACTACAAAATGTGATCATCTCAGAAACATGTTAATTTGTAATATTGCAGTAATGTTCTGTATGTAACATTAGTGAGAACTATACAAATTAACATCGTATGGATGTTTCCTCAAAGAAGTTCATAGGATGTGTATATCACTGCGAATTCAAGTAGTATTGTGTACATCTAAAATATGTTTTAATTACATAACATGGATGTTAATGAAGTTGGTTATGAAATTTAAACATTTAGGAGATATCTTTTTAACGTTTTAAATAAACATCATGAAAAGTCTCTAAAAAGAACATCACAAAATAGACTTATTATGTTTCTTGTTCAGTGGGTATATATATATATATATATATATATATATATATATAATCTTTTGATAATTATTAGCAATAACAGGCTTGTTGAATCAATAAATGTCAAAGAAATTTCAATTTTTTCTCAAAAGTTTTGATAAAGCCATGAATGTCGTGGCGAAACGTCAACTTTTCAATAAAATCGAGTTTTTTAAGATTCAACAAGCCTGTTATTGCTAATAATTATCAAAAGATTAGAAATAGTTCACAGGCAACAACAATTCGAATAAATAATTATATATATATATATATATATATATACATATATATATATAAATATATATATATATATATTATATATATATATATATATATCATATATATATTATATATATATATATATATATATATATATATATATATATATATATATATATTATATATATAATATATATCTGTTCAAAACATCTTTCTTCCGTTGTCCGACGCCTAACTTCCATCCTCTTCAATCTTCACATTCCTTATGGTGTGAGGTTTTTTTCACTCATACATAACCCTTTGTATGCTTTTCTGCCATTCCAGTTTTGGTCTTTTTTGTTTCTACCCTCTTGGGTACCAATATATTATTATTTTTGAGCCACCTATCATTTTGCATTCGTTCTAAGTACCCGGTAAGTTGGTTTCTTTTCGATATCCTAAACTATCGTGCCTTCTATTCCCATTTCTTGTTTTATGTGGTCGTTCCTTATTATCTCTGTTCGTGAGATTCGCATAGATCTTCTTATGGCATCCATTTCAACTGCCTTAACCTTATTCTTTCTTCTATTGTCTCTTTGCAATTCTCCAGGTTTCTATATATATATATTATAATATAATATATATATCTATATTATATTATATATATATATATTAATATATATATATATATATATATATAATATATATATATAAGTATACATAGATACATAAATATATATATATATATATATATATATATAAATATATATATATATATATATATATATATATATATATATATATATATATATAGCTAGGAGAAAACTCGTTGGGTACGCAGCATGCAGGAAGTATACTCTTATAACACTTTTTCCAATATTTCGACAATGTTTATTGTCATCATCAGGGAATGCTACAATATTATTACAAAGTGAACTAGGACAGATAGTGGACAAAACAACAATTAACTTACAGTTCCATGAGATTGTATGCAAAGATCTTAAAACAAATTTAATCTTGACGTTAACAACAAAAGTGCACATGTTCAGAACAAATTCAGTGAGAGTAACTTATAAATGCTATCATCACCAAATTTGAACAATTAAAGGCGGAAACAAACAGTCACATTAAAAATTCAAATTATTGTAAAATAATTTTTAAACACTACATCATACTGGTATTCACATCGTTGGCATGGAAAGTGAAATGAAATTAAAAATATATAACTAAAAAGTTATATATATTATATATATATATATATATATATATATATACTATATATATATATATATATATATACATGTATATATATACTATATATTCAATATATTATATATATTTTCAATATATTATATATATACTATCTTCATTTGTGTCCATTTGTATTCTATTTATTCTATATAAATCCCTACAAAAAACCGGTATTGTAGTAAAGTAATCAGTGAAAATTCTATAATTAGGAATAACACTATATATCTTCGATAGAATAAAAAGAATTCATACCTACGAACTGTGTTGTCTCAATTTTTACTACACTATATTTTCAATGAAAATTATATATAACACACACTATTAAGTTTCGATAAAAGAACTAGGAACTGATTGAGCTATCCGAATTTTTACTAAACTTAGTTTATCCTGCAATCTAGCCAAAATGATTAAAACTACTCGTAGCCAGCAATAATGGCTCCAGGATAATTTGCGTTCCATCAGATATTGTGGCATGCTGCCTCAATGCATCCATTGTTTTCGATTTATACTATACAGGTAGGACGTGTAACATGCTTTGAAATGTCAACTATCCGAGATTTATGATACGAGCTTTTATAGCTTGTAAATGGAATGAGCTTGTTGTTTATTAACCATCATTCATTGACGATATCCATCATACATGTTGAGGTGTTTTTCGATGGAGTTACTAAAATTTCGATTAATAAAATTAATCGTATCATTGAAGATTAAGACATTTCTATACTGAATCCTTATTAATAATTCTAGGGTGTGGGGGCAAAAGGGTATAAGTCGAAAACGTATCTTTTACAGGAGAGCTGA
>JARQZK010002986.1:152500-192500 GCA_030704885.1 Cynegetis impunctata
TAAAATAGATGTAGATTTTTCCTTGTATTTTTTATTTTACAATTCTAATTTTCCTCTAGGTTAATGCATTGATTGAAAAAGAGACACAATCGTTAAGCATTCCTCTCAATTTTGCTCCTAAATGTTCTCGTGACAAAATGTAAATCTGCAAAGACTAATTGATAAAATCTCCAACGAAAGACACCAAGGGTACTTCAGCAAATCCCCGTGTTTCTCGGAAAGAAATATATTGTACAAAGTATTCCGATCCATTTGTTTGCCTTCATCGAATTTCCCTGTTTTGTCCCCGATGTTTCGTAGTTTTTCCTCAGCGACCATTGTTTACTCTAACGCTCGAAACGTCCACTTAACGACAATGTCGAGATTTGCGAGGGTAACACGGGATCCTTGATAGGGGGTGATTTTTCATTGGATTTTATCCATTCTATTCGGAGGTCAATATTGCGATATAATCTTCTTTGAAAGTAGAATCGTAAGTTTTAGGTTCATGGTTTTATGAAATGGTTCGGCAGTTTGATCAGATTTTGATTCGGTGTATTTATGATATCGTGGTATAATCTCATCATGAAAATATCCGAAAATTTATTTTTTCTAGCTATTTTTAAAATATTCATGGGGTAGTAGAAACAGAAATTGAGACTTCACCTTTTTCAGATGACAAGTGCAAAATGATTATATTTCTCGAATACATTCAATAACCACGAAGATGTATATAACAAACTCTATCTATAGAAGAAAGAGTAAATACATTGATGTATACACAACGAATATGTTAATAACAATCTAGATAGAAGAAAGAGTAAATACATTAATGTATACAATATCCAGGGAGGAAATTCCATACTAAAGCGCTAGTAAGATAGTTCCGTGGTTTTTAGAAGGAGGCTTGCAGTATGGTCAATCTGTCTTTCCATTAGGAGGCCTAAATGTTTATATTTATTAATCTATAGCCATTCTAGAAAATTTAGTGTTATTCCCTTATTTGCCGCATGAAAGTCTAAATTGAATTTATTTTTCACTTGTATATTACCTATATGTTTATTACACCTTGGATGCGGTTGCTATAAATACTCTCATTATGCCCTAGGCCATAACGCCCGCTAATTGTACGAGGAGAAATGAAGAAACTTTCATTAATTAAATACTTCATAATCCTTATCGTATACGACTATGGATTTCTCCGGCAATTAATTATTCGCAGCTTTGGCTGCATTTTCTATGATATTCTTCAGTAGATTCATTTTCATTGCCATTATTTCTATAAGACTATACAAAGAAAGCAGCAATAACATTCACTAAATATGATAACAAAAATATTCACAAACGTCAAAATATCAACGAATGACATGCCTACTATGAGAAGGAAAATGGATAGGAGCAATAAACCGATTTTAAAATCGCATTTTTCATTATAATAAAATAATTTTTTCGTGAAAAATAAAATCATGTATGCACCACGTGCGTTACTAGATCCTAATCTTTCATTCATCCGTCGAGCCAAAGACCCTCGGGCCGAATGTTTCCCTCCCGACGTAAGGATCTATATAACGCACTTGGTACATAAATAACTAGTGTGATTTTCATGGTTAAGTGGTTTGCATAATATGAATTCGATTTTTGATTAACAAAGCTTCTTTTACAATCTGAAATTCTCGTCAGAATGCCTGTGATGGTTCTACTAATATATTTTATCACAAAAGTTATTTATGTTACAGTAAGTAATGTTGAAATGAGGCTTAGATAAAAGTTCACCTGGCCAATCGCCTTTTTGGAATTCTTCTTGTCTATCATATTGTCTATCATTTTGGGGTTATAATTATTATTTACTGCAATATGCTTAATTTTGTTCTTCTGGATGTTAAAGTTAACGTCATCCAGGTAATAATAGGAGACATATTACATCGTAACACTTCAACGTTTATTGACTTATAGTTACAGCAGTTTCTCACAACGAAGAGATAGAGTCTTCTCACTATATCAGAGTAGATTCCACTTATTATTTATATATGAATTTATTTATATTAACCATCGTCGGTGGCTCTACCTTGGCTGAGCCGCTGAGTAAGCAGTCATCGTTTATAACCCACATATGTTATCATATAATTTTTACCCTGAGGCGAAGCTAAGGGGTTATAGTATCACGACAAAAAGTTAGTAGCTGGTCCGATTTTAAAAATTCCAACGGATATTGATAAAACACATATGATTTCATAAGAAAAGTGTTTTCAAAAATTTTTCCAGACGAAGAATAAAAAAAAATATAGCGTTTTCTATATGTTTTTGTCCATAGACACTTGGTGCTATCTATGAATCTTAAACCTGATCCGATTTTTACGATAATGAAATGAAATGATAGCATTTAATGTGTAGTTGTTTAATTAATATAATATATTCAAAAAATATTGACGTGGCGCCACATAGAAATAAAAGAATTAGTAAAAATTATGAATTTCACTCAAATTTTTGATTATATCTCAAATACTATACATTTCCCGATATAGTCACCATGAGGAAAAATGATCTGCGATAGACTTATCAGGCATTACGACATGCACATGCGCCGAGGGGTTTTATCATTCCTAGTGCTACGCAGTAGGGTGTGCCGATTTTTTATATTTAACATTGACCTACTTTCAGTAAAATGACGTTATCAGTGTGAAATATTTCATCGAAATTCACATTATAGATAATAATCTTATTCTAATTTATTAATAACTTCTCAATCTTCAGTGACTGATGGAGCAATCTGAAAAAAAAACTATGGGAATAATTTATAATTTGAGCGTGTGTATTTAACCGATTGTAGACTTGAAAGTGATTAATGAATTGGATTTATTTGAGAATCTAATCAATAAATAATTTTTCCGCTCTGAAAAAGGCTTCTTTTCGTAATAAACTTGTTTTTCCTGAATTATTTTCTGAACATTCATTACGCAGTTCTGAAGAGAAACCTTTGAAACACTTATCTCTCCGTTTTATTTACAGAGTTCCTCTTCCCCGAGAAAGAAAATATTTTCTTTTCCCCCTTGCAGATGATTATCAGTCGGATATTAAGTAGTTTGAAAATACGACTGTTTAAATGCGCCATTTCAACCTCTCTTTACTTTTCTTTCTACCGCTACGGAGGGAGTATTTTATTTTTCGCTATCAGGTGAAAATTCATTTCCATCGGTTGGAATATCTTAATTCAACCTACGCCTTTCCATCTATGGGAAAGGTCTGGAGTTATTGGATTTGATTAGCAGTTCTTTATTGTCGAACTTCGGAGTTTTCCGACTTTATTAGTGGGAAACAAGTAAGAGAAGAATTGAAAGGAAGTAAAGGAGAAGGGAAGACTTCTATGAACTTTTATTCTTCGATATTTCTGAAGAGTAATGTTACTGCTCAAAGTGTTATCGAATGATCTTATAGAAATAGGTTTTCAATCGATTCTTTTGGGTACAGCTTCGATGAAAAGCATTTCATATATTACAATTCATATTGAACTTTCAGGTTTCGCGAGAAGATTTTTAACTCCGAAAAATAGTAGAAATCACTTATTTACAGCGTGTGGGACGAAGTGAGGCCCTGCCAATCTTATTAGTATACACACCATTGTTGTTGGATAGGTCTTGATAGAACATTTTTGATCACACTTGGTGGTTCGACCTACTTTTGAGGCAGTAAAACTTTCCTTCTGAGTCACACGATTTTTTCTATGTTGAACGAAATGCTCTAGGATAACGTCAATTAATCATAAAGTTTTTTGGCTTCGAAATATTTGGCACGCTTGGCAGCAGCTCAATTGGGCTGGTCCTAAGGTCTAAAATCCTACTTTTATGGTTACTTTTCCGGAAAATACTGTGCATTTTGTCAGAACACAATCCAGACACTTGAAACTTGACAAAGAGGTTCTTGTTATTGCCTTCAGTCTAGCTTTCATATGTCCACTCTTAGTGGCGAGATCTTGGTCGAACAAACCGCTGAAATTTGGCGATTCTGGTCGAATTTATCCTCTATATAAAACTATTTCTAAGGAATTAAGAGAGGCATGAATGTCAGGATATACCAAGGAATTTGCAACTATGACAATAAGTACCTATGTGACTTGAACCATAGCTTCATGGGAGTCCATGAATTCGTGATTGAATGCAAAAGTCGATGAAATATATCCAGAGGTCATCCATATCATCTATAACTATAGCACTTCGGGCTGTATAGAAAAAAACATCAAAGAAAGAAAACAAATTTTGACTAGGTGAACTTTGTTTCGTTGTTGAATTATCTTCCGATACAAAAATTGATGCTCTTATCTAGAACTGATAACAGATGGACGTTCCTGCATCAGCGTGTGCTTAGTACATATAATTTGTTTCAAAGCTTAAATTTTTGTTCATGAAATCTGTGTAATTTATTGTAACTGACTGTAATATCAGCGTTGAATATTTTCAATCCAGAATAGGTTACTTTTTACTTAAGAATTTACTTATATATCTATTTTTGACGTATGTAACACATTGTTTGTGAATTAACATGAATAAATTATTGAGTATTGAGTATTGAGTATTGAGGTTAAGTAAGACTGGTGCAGATATATCCAACCTAAATAGAACCTTTTTGGAGAATCTGAAGAGGTTTTCTTCGACGTCAATCATGTAATAAAAGAGATTTACAATTGAAATATTCATATACAGAAGCTCCCACGTTACTGTAGTAGTCTGTTATATAGCACAATGATAAATAAATAATGAGTTTTCTATCCTCGCGTGAAATTTCCCATATTCGTAGATGCTCGATCAAATATAAAATTTCAGTAGAATAATATTATAATTGTAGGGCGTATATTGTAAAAGACATTTCAATAATTAAATTTCAAAAATTTAAATTTATCTACTGACTTCTTTGTTTTCGAAAAAATATAAAAAATATAAAACTCCTAGGAGTTGACAATCTTGACTGGGTCTTGGCAAGACGTTTTTAAGAATGTAGTGGTCTGACAATTCTCTGAGGATATTGAAGCCCCCCAGAAGGTTGATTTTTTCCTCTCTTGGATGAAATTCGATAGGATAGTGATAGTTTATCATGGAGGTCATTAGTATCTTTAGATACTTTTGTATATACTTCCCAGAAAAATGCGATGCATTTCATGAGGACAGAACTTAGACGCTTGAGATTTAGCCTCATATGTTGCCCACCTAAAATAACACCATATCAAACGAACCGTTGAAAATTCAATCAAGATCACCATCTTCAATTTTTGTCATTCATAACTAGCTCTTCTTTTCTTTATTATTTAATCAATATCAAAGGATGTTAATTAATTTCATTGTGCTTAGCTTTTAATACATAATTTTTCTGATTGTTCAATGTACAATATTTTCTTCAATCAAAATAAAAAATATACCATTCACAGAAAGACCCCAAATAGTACACTATTTTCACTCAAATCGAATGGGTACCTACCCCTGATTTCGTAAATTTTTAATTGAAAAATGGACGTACGTCCATCCTGATGATGTTATATAGGGTGCATTCGCGTTGGGCGCTTACACGCTTTAAGCGCTTGTAAGCTTCGTTTTCTGTGCTCGATTCGCGCTCACAAACGCTTAACACTAAGCGTAAGCTAACCTAACTTTTGTTATCGATAATTAATAAATTTGTAGGGAAATGTTAAAGCACGGTATTTGCGTGAACTATCGTGCTTTTGCCTACCTAAGCGTAAAAAGAAGATCTGACATTCGCCATCAATGCTCAAAGCCAAAGCGTGAGCGTCTGTAAGCGCTAGTAGGCCAACACGAACGCCAATAATCTGTGCTTCTAAGCGTGAGCGCTTAAAGCGTGTAAGCGCCCAACGCGAATACACCCACAGTCAACTTCAAGAGAGACTGATATATCTAAAATTCTTACACAATGATTAGATGGCTTTCAACACCTGCGTTAGTTATTTAATGAATGAATGATAATATGCGTTTCTTTGAACATATAGGTCGAAAAAAGAAAAACTGCTTTTAAATTTCAAATAGTGTAAAATATTTCTATTCAATATTCAGACACGTTCGTTTGCATTCGTTAAATTCTCAAGAAATGAACACGGAAGATATACAGTTAAATTATGGAAATGATATTCCATTTATATTACAACACGTTATCAGTATGAATGTATTTGAGTGAAGTTATTTTTCTGATATTTACTGACATTCTTTCTGAATAAATTGTTCGTTAATAAGTCGAATTTTTCGCGAAAATAATAGACTAGAAAAATTATTTTATTATAATGAAAAATCGATTTTAAAATCGGTCCATTGCTCCTATACTTTCTATTTTCCTTCTCATAGTAGGCATGTCATTTGTTGATATTTTGACGTTTGTTGAATATATTTGTCATCATTATATTAAGTGAATGTCATTGCTGCTTTCTTTGTGTAGTCTAGTAGAAATAATAGAAATGAATATGAATTTACCCAAGAATATCATAGAAAATGCAGCCAAAGCTGAGAATAATTCATTGCCGGAGAAATCCAGAGTCGTATACGACAAGAATTATGAAGTATTCAATCAATGGAAGTTGCTTCAGTTGGCCTCGTACAATGAGCGGGCGTTATGATCCATAATGCCAGCTCATAACGCCCTAGGGCATAATGAGTGTACTTATAGCAACCGTATCTAAGGTAAAATCAACAAATAATATACAAGTGAAAAATAATAGTTAACAAGGCAGATATGTAGCAATAACGTTATTTGCGTATCGGCCGTGTGTCGTTATAGTTATTAACGTAACACGGCCGATATGTAGCAAATAACGGATGAGGTTGGATATTGTAATCCTCGGCTGCGCCTCGGATTATAACTAACCGAATCCGTTATTTGCGTATCGGCCGTGTGTCGTTAAAAATTTTTCGTAATCCCGTTGAAAGATTATATTTTGATTCCGAAGAAAGAAAAAACCCCGTACCTCGCAATTCTAAAGAAAAATCCCAACATCGTGCACTCTGTTGTCATGGAACAGTTTGACAGTTTTATAAACAACGTCGGTTTTTTGTGTTCTCAAGTTCGCTTTAACGACGACCATGGATGAAATTGATGAAATTGAGGAACAAAATCAAATTCCTTTAGAAATATTGGGAGAATCATGTGCAATTGTGCAGTGCAGCGAGTGTTGATTAACTGCCGAAAATAACTCAAGAGCGATATCAAAAAGAATATGAAAATTTCGAAATGTGGCGTAAAAGCAAGAATGAAGATGTATTATCAGCCTATACGAAATGAAAATCAGAGGTTTATTCTCCCAACTCGATGTGGACCAAGATTTCAAAGTTGTTATTGTAAGCAGAATGATGTTTTGAAATAAATATTTGAACAAGTGATTTCTTAACGGCCGCCGGTCGTTATAAAATTATAACGGCCGGCGGCCGTTAAAACTGACTTTCCAATTGTCATCTGAATACCGTTAAATCAAAATAACAGTATGGGATTACGAAAAAAATTTTTCATATTCCCGTTGAAAGATTATATTTTGATTCCGAAGAAATAAAAATCCCCGTACCTCGCAATTCTAAAGAAAAATCCCAACATCGTGCACTCTGTTGTCATGGAACAATTTGACAGTTTTATAAACAACGTCAGTTTTTTGTGTTCTCAAGTTCGCTTTAACGACGACCATGGATGAAATTGATGAAATTGAGGAACAGAATCAAATTCCTTTAGAAATATTGGGAGAATCATGTGCAGTGCAGCGAGTGTTGATTAACTGCCGAAAATAACTCAAGAGCGATATCAAGAAGATTATGAAAATTTTGAAATATGGCGTAAAAGCAAGAATGTAAAGGTGGTTAATGAAGATGTATTATTAGCCTATGCGAAATGAAAATCAGAGGTTTATTCTCCCAACTCGCTGTGGACCAAGATTTCAATGTTGTTATTGTAAGCAGAATGATGTTTTGAAATAAATATTTGAACAAATGATTTCTTAACGGCCGCCGGCCGTTAACACTGACTTTTCAATTGTCATCTGAATACCGTTAAATCAAAATAAAAGTATGGGATTACGAAAAAATTATAACGCATAAATTTCAAACAATTCTCCATTTCAAAACCATACAAAATGTATAATAAATAACCGATTCTTACTTCAATATAAAACTCATACGAAAATGTCTAGAATTAAAAGAATAAATAATGCATAGTTTGGAATTCACATATTGAATCTATCTCTGAAACTAAACGTTTCGCTCGTTGTTACTAACATTATTTCGCCATTTTTATACCTAGTTTCTATTCGCTTAGTGCCTAAAGTGTAACATACTATTATACGGTAACTGCTTCCAATTATCACGTTATGAATAAATTACTTTAGGAATTAATCATATGCAATTAAGCAGTTTGAATCATTGAAAATATGTGTTGAAGTGATCGACTTATACTAATCCTTCGAATATTATGCAAAAATTTTTCATTTTTCAAATGCGTTGAAAGGAATTGTACACGCTTTCGGATTAAAACGAACATTACCAGTAAAAGAATCGCGAGCATGGGGAAATTATAAACCCAGCATTATTATCAGGAAATTAAGATCGCCACACTCGGCTCAAAAGCGGAATATCTTGAATTAAATTTTCTCCGTGAATGCTAAATTCGCTATACGGAAATGCGAGTCGAATTCATTCATTAAAATTCCTTCCTGTGGGCGGGTCCAGCGCCGATGTCCATTACGTAGGCTAGCCGACAAATTTTGCCCTTCTGAGGAGTAGTTTGCGCCATTAGGGGCACGCAGGCCGAGGCACGCTATCCATTAGCAAAACGTACGGAATTGAAATGGCCATCCTTTATACGGTCGGGGATATTTTATTTTTGAAATCGCGAACAAATCATTACGGGGGGCGAAAGTGCGACTGAAGATAGAATTGGATCGTTGGAGAACGTCACTTGATGTAGATCCAGTTCAAAGGAGATTTAATGAAACACTGGTATATGAGATTTATGTACACAAACATTTATTGTTGAAGATAGCAACGATACTGTGGATGAAATAATATAGGCTTATACTACAAAAGAATGCATAAATGGGTCAATTTTATGATCTCAGGTACTCTAGGAACTTTGGGCAGTCAGGTTTTCCTAATCCGCGCTGCCCTTTGCGGAGAAGTTCTTTAAGGCGCGTTTTCCTCCACTTTCGCCAGTCGCCGACGACTGCGACTGAGTATCGTCGACGAGTTCGTCAACACATCTCCAATGCATTTTGAATCATCCTGTTTTCCTAGCCGCTACTCATTCGCGACTACCAGCGTCCGGTCGCCGTTCGTCCAGTCGCGAGTAGCTGCTCATATTCAGAAGGGGTGCCGCGATAATTCGTCGACGAAAGTTAGTTTGCGTAGTTATATTGATGCCGGGAAATTCGGAAAAACTAAATTTTGTTTCGTTATCTGTCAGGTGGTTCTGGATTAATATTGCCTGAAATCCTTCCAATCGTCTATTTCGGAACATTGCTAATTCTTCGCTTCTCTGTTTCTCAGATTCTAACGTTAACATGAGAAGCAGATTTTCCTCCTGCACTTGATAATTTAATAGCATTGCAATTAATGATTTTCTTTAAATATTCATTATTCTTGTGCCGAACAGACCAGAACGAGGGACAAATACTGATAGACGCAGGCTAGCGGGTCGCTGCGAGGCCAAACTGATAAATATGCGAGACTAAAAGTGTGACGGAAGTAGACTGATGAAAGTTAACACAAGCGAATATTGTATACCTTTCTCTTTCTCCCTCTTTCTTTCCGCTCTCTCATCCCTTCTCTTTCTGATCCCACACCGCCACGTCAATCGCCAATGCATTATATGTACTCATTAATTTATGTACAAGCAACTCGAAAACGTCAGATGTGAAACATCAAAATGATTTTGTATAAGTTATATGCATAAAAGGACAGATTACGATAGGAATCAGATATGGCATAATGAAAGGATGAAGCTTTAGAAATTTGTTCCATAAAATAATGACTACGTATTGTAGGTTTATATTCAATTATAAAGCGTGGCGATATGTTATCCTCTCGTTATATACACTCTTGCATCTATTCTTCATATTGCGTTGACCACCGATTGGTCTAATATTCATTCAGAGGAAAAAATACAAAATGACAATTTCAGAAGTTTACCCACTTATATCCGAGAAAAGTACAGTATTTAACAGTTTAACATACTTGGGCAAACCTTCCGAAAACCTGATATTGTTTCTTCATAAACAAAATTTCAAAGTTTCATATAAAACCAACAACAGCATTGGAAAATTGATTAAAAACAACGAATCAAAAATTCATAGAGATGAACGTATTGGTGTTTATAGACTCAACTGTAATGATTGTGAAAAATTCTATATAGGATGTACAATTAGAAATTTCAAAACTCGAATACACGAACACCTACGTAGCTGTATTAAGCAGAAAACTGACTCTAATTATGCGTGCCATCTTATTCAAGAAAACCATAAATTTAATCACAATTAATAACTGAGATTGAATTCTCGCACATCACTTGGTGAAACATCATAAAGAATAAAGTATAAACTTTAAAATAAAAACACTTGGCTTATGTTTCACAATATAAAATATTTAGATACTGTATTTAGCAGTAATGAAAAGTCGACATGTTTCGAGCTATGAACTCATTATCAAGACTGACTACAGGAGAGTATTGCATCGTAATTTATAAAACAGACAAAAGCAAAGGTGATACCTGAAAATCAATTTGTTCGTTCACAAGGGGTGATTGACTATTATGGCGAACTTATTTCGACAATTTCGAGAAAAGGTCAAGGGCGTTTAACCCTTGTTACCTGAATGTATCAATTTGGTTTTGTTGAAATCCAGGAAGTGATTAAAATTTATACAATGTTCAGAGAAGCCAAGTGGTATTTTTGTTTTTGTTAAAATTTGACTTTTCATGTTTCTTCAATACGAATATTTATATTCCTTCCTGTCTGTCCAATATAGAAAGCAGGACATTCGTCGGCAAAATATTTTGTAAATACCACTGTTTCTCCGATGTTAGATTTTTCTTATTATTTTGACCAAGAATGACTTCAAAGTTTTCTTTTATTTGTACAAATTGTTTTAACGTTATTTTTCGAATAGTCTGTTACAAATTTTGCTAACTCAAATTCGGCACATAATTTATTGGGAATTTTTTGTTCTTCATTAATAGTTTTGCGTGGGGTATATTGAATGCAACAGATACTTAATTCGTTTTTTCCCAATGAGCTTGTCGATAAGACTTTTCATTGTAACCGTTATTGATGGCTAATAATTTAATTGTATTAACTTCAGTTTGAAAATTTGTTTCCGATAATGGATCGGTAACAACCTATATGAACGAATGAATAGCACTGAGTTTTATTTTAATGTGTTGGTTACTGTCGCTATGAATTAAAGTATCTGTGAAGGTTGGTTTTCTATAAATGTTGAAAGTAAGAGAATTCAAATTCCTAGCAATCTGAATGTCTAAGAAATTCAAGGTACCGTTTTCGTTTTCTACTTCTTTTGTAAATTGAATCGAGTAAAAATTCATATTCATTCATAGCGACAGTAACCAACACATTAAAATAAAACTCAGTGCTTTTCATTCGTTCATACATAGGTTGTTCACGATTCCATTATCGGAAACAAATTTTCAAACTGAAGTTAATACAATTAAATTATTAGCCATCAATAACGGTTACAATGAAAGTCTTATCGACAAGCTCATTGGGAAAAAACGAATTAAGTATCTGTTGCATTCAATATACCCCACGCAAACTATTAATGTAAGAACAAAAATACTTCCAATAAATTATGTGCCGAATTGAGTAGCAAAATTTGTAACAGACTATCGAAAAATAACGTTAAAACAAATTTGTACAAATAAAAGAAACTTGAAATCATTCTTGGTCAATAATAAAGAAAAATCTAACATCGGAGAAACAGTGGTATTTACAAATATTTTTGCGACGAATGTCCTGCTTTCTATATTGGACAGACAGGCAAGGAATAATAAATATTCGTATGAAGAACATAAAAAAGTCAATTTTACAAAACAAAAATAACACTGGCTTCTCTGAACATTGGTATAAAATTTAAATCACTTCCTGGATTTCAACAAAAACCAAATTTGTTACATTCAGGTAACACGGGTAAACGCGCTTGACCTCTCGAAATTGTCGAAAAAATAAGTTCCGCCCGTAATAGTCAATCTTCCCTTGTGAACGAACAAATTGATTTTCTGGTATCACCTTTGCTTTTGTCTGTTTTATAAATTACGATGCAATACTCTCCTGTAGTCAGTCTTGATAATGAGTTCATAACTCGAAACATGTCGACTTTTCATTACTGCTAAATACAGTATCTAAATATTTTATATTGTGAAACATAAGCCAAGTGTTTTTATTTTAAAGTTTATACTTTATTCTTTAATCACAATTATAATATATTACAATCAGAAAATAGTCTCCACAAAACCAACTGTTGGGAATTTCTATACATCAATAAATATAAAAATTCCGGAAAGCTAGTTAACGACCAGATTGAAATAAGCCCTTCTCCTCTACTGAATCAACTGGATTCAAAACTCTTGGCAAAACCATCGGATGTTATGCCAACTATCTTCGATTTCGAAACGCCCTTTGAAACGGTCATAGCTGACCGCCCTAGTGCAATAAGTTTCGTTAATCGTTTGGACAAAAAGTCTTCCATATGGTTTACCGATGGATCAAAAACAGAGAGAGGCACTGGCATTAGGGTATATGGACCTAAACTGAGGATCTCTAAATCCCTGGGAAGTGAACCCTCTATTCTACAGACCGAAATAATGACTGTTTACGTATGCGCTCAGGAGTGCCTCAGAATGAAACTCAAAGGGGCGCATATCTTTATCACCACGGACAGCCAGGCCTCGCTGAGGTCCCTGGAATCACATAGCCAGGGATCTCTACTAACATGGGAGTGCCGTAATACCATAAAGCAACTGGCCAGAGGCGATAAAGTGACTCTACTGTGGGTGCCAGGGCATTGTGATGTTGAAGGAAATGAAAAAGCCGACGAACTTGCAAAAAGTGCATCAAGGTTAACACCTGCTGGACCTGAGCCTTTCTGTGGTCTTGGAAAAGACCAATATAAGGCAGCGGTTCAACAATGGGAGTTGGATAATAGAGTAACCCTCTGGAGAAACACTCCTGGACTCACGCAGTCAAAGAAGTTCGTAAATATTTCACGGACCTATGCCAGAAAGCTCCTGAAGCTGTCACGAGCTGAGCTTCGGGTGATGGTTGGACGGCTGACAGGGCACTGTCGATGTCGGTACAAATACCATTTGTACCGTATGGGAAAGTTAGCAGATGATATTTGTAGGCTCTGTGGATCAGAAGCAGAAACAGCTGAACACATGGTATGCAAGTGTCCAGAGTTGGCGGGACTAAGAACCACTCATATGGGGAAACCTGTCCTGGTTACCCATGAGGTAACGGCCAAGGCCCCCAAGGATATTGTCGGGTTTATCAACACCATTGACGACCTTCTTGGGTTTCAATGAATGGGTAGGGTAGAGAACAAAAGATCTACATGGTCGCAGTTCCCGGAAGGCTAACCGAGCCACAACGACCCCGGATTAAAAAATAAAAAAAAACCCCTTCTCCTCTCCTTAATATGTTCAATGTACCTACTAATAACTTTGAATGAATTGCTTATTGTTATTTAGTTTCTCTAGGAACCACTCTGTTATGTTCAATTTTCGTATAAATAGATTGTTTTGTGATTGAATGGAATTACATGTACTTGGTGAAAGTTCATATTCATAACTTTATTAAGAAATAAAAACAAAATTTCAAAATTTCATATAAAACCAATAATAGCATTGGAAAATTGATTAAAAACAACAAATCGAAAATTCATAGAGATGGTGTTTATAAACTCGACTATAACGATTGTGAAAAATTCTATATAGGACGTACAATGAGAAATTTCATAACTCGAATACTCGAACACCAACGTAGCTATATTAAGCAGAAAACTGACTAATTATGCGTGCCATCTTATTCGAGAAAACCATAAATTTAATCACAATTATAATATATTACAATTTGAAAATAGTCTCCATAAAACCAACTGTTGGGAATCCCTATACATAAATAAATATAAAAATTCCGGTAATTTAGTTAACGACCAGATTGAAGTAAACCCTTCTCCTCTCCTTAATCTGTTCAATGTACCTCCTAATAGCTCCGAATGAATTGCTTATTGTTATTTAGTTTCTCTAGGAACCCCTCTGTTATGCTCAATAATTCGTATAAATAGATTGTTTTGTAATATCATAGTTTAGTACGAGATGAAGTCAATGTTATGACGAAACTCGTTTACGCAATAGATTTTTATTCCAACCTGTGAAAAGTTAGCAGAGCACCGGGTGGTACTATGATTTGCTGACCAAATTCAAATTACTCAAATATTGCTGGTGGTCATGCTTCTGCGCCCCCTACAGTGTTTGCACGTTATATGCAGGACGTGGGAGATGGTCAAAGAGAAAACTGTTTCACATTATTTTCTACAAACCATTTAATCAAGTGCAGAACGTGTGGAAGTTAATTCAAGTAATTTGTAAAATATTTGAACTTTATAGATTTGGTGATGTACCTAATAAAAATGTTTGGTGGTTCAGTTTTTCTCTAATTGACATATTGAAATGGATGATGAACTGAATGGGGTTTCCAAAGTATTTTAATGCAAAAATACTTTCAACGAAAAAATTGAAAAAAACTATATGAGTCTGTCATCAGTTGTGTTACATTCGTGATAAAATACCTTTCATTTTGAAAACTCATTTTGACAATTCTTAAGACACCAAGATTGATTAATCAAAACTAGTGGTGGTCGCCCATTAGTTTAAATTTGACGCAAAGTATTTAAATTTTAAAATTTGATGTTTGTCATATTTCGAAACTAATTATTCCAGAATAAATAACCCTTCAAGAACAATGTAATGATACAATATTGATTATATTAAAACAATGGTTAAAAATAACAATTTACACTTTTATTATAAGAAATAACGCATGACGCACGTTTCGGTGGAACTTCACCTTCTTCAGATGCTAATGGCAAACTAACTATGATTTTCTGTTATATCGAAAACAAGAAATGACAAATTATGTAGAAGGGGTAAATACAAAGATGGTTACAAATAATTATTAGAAAAGGTAAAACCAATTCTGAACTGCTAGTCAGGTAGTTCGGTAATTTTGAAAAGATTAAGAAGGGGGCTTGAAGTATGATCGATTTGGCTATTCAATAGGAGACCGGAATGCTTGTATTTATTTATCTGTAATGATTCTAAAAAATTAAGTTCAATTCCTTTACTTTCAGTATTCAATATTTTAAAATCGAAATTGAATGTGCGATTTTCTTGGATTAAATGGTTTGCATAATGTGAATCCGACTTCTGATTAACAAAAGCTACGTTTGTGTTCTGAAATTCTAGTTTAAAAACTTCTGAAAAGCTCTACCAATGTAAAACTTATCACAATCGCCCACAATTATTTTTATAAAACTCCGATTTATTATCTTTATGAACTTTGGATTTATTATTTTTTATATGATTTCCTAAATTATTACCGGTACGATAAGCAATGTTAATGTTGTGCTTAGATAAGAGAGATTTAAGTTTTTTACTTGAATTTCCGATGAAAGTGAGGCTGTTGTATTTGATATTATTTTTAGTAAGGGGGTACACCTGGTTAATCGCATTTTTGAAAAACTTTTTATCTATCATATTGTCTATAATATTGGGATCATAATTATTATTTACGGCAATTTGTTTAATTATATTTTTCTCGATGTTAAAATTGGCATTTAATTAAACTTACTTTTTTAGAATCATTACAGATAAATAAATACAAGCATTCCGGTGTCCTATTGAATAGCCAAATCGATCATACTTCAAGCCCCCTTCTCAATCTTTTCAAAATTACCGACCTACCTGACTAGTAGTTCAGGTTAGGTTTTTCCCATTCTAATAATTATTTGTAACCATCTTTCTATTTACCCCTTCTACATAATTTGTCATTTCTTGTTTTCGATATAACAGAAAATCATAGTTAGTTTGCCATTAGCATCTGAAGAAGGTGAAGTTCCACCGAAACGTGCGTCATGCGTTATTTCTTATAATAAAAGTGTAAATTGTTATTTTTAACCATTGTTTTAATATGTTTATTAATTTACACCAAGTATCGGCCCAATCAATCCAATATTGATTAGGTCAGCATCCTTAATTTTATATAAACAGCAGCAGTTTGTTTCAAAAAGGCATACAAAGTTTTCTCTCAATTTATTTCTTTATAAAGTTATAATGATATAAGTGAAGATTCAACACAAAATCAATATAACGTAAATTCCATCATACCTAATAATCTGGCATTTTCATCCCGGTGACATTCGCGTAGAATTCTTCTGTAATAACAGTCTCTCGTTGCATGCGTGCTAATATTGCCATTCAAATTTCCCCGTGACCTTTCTGCACCCCCCATCGAAGCATTATGCAACACGTACTCGCGCCCCATAGCGGAGCAAAAACTCCCCCTTGGGGCTATTAAAAATACATCAGCCAACTTCTCGACCGTCGGACGGTATTCAAATTGGTTCACGTAAATTTCGCCAACTCTTCAAACTGCATTATAAATGCAACTTTCTCCCATCAAATTGTAAAGCTGAGAGTTTCGGATAACGTTCTTAATGTAAACGACTTCTGTGCAAATTGAATGGGAGAGAACTTTGAAGTTGATTCGTCCGTCCAACTTCGAATGTTTCAAAAAAATTTACATATCTCAATTTCCTCGAACTGCTCCTTGTCCCCGATGAGAACTTCGTGTTTCGCTATTATACGAGAGGCGCTCTTTCCGACGGTTAATCGAAAATTTAAGAATATGGCATTCGTTACCTGAAATTTATGGGGTTAAATTGGAAAACACACATTTTTAAATTAGGAATAATAAAAGGTATGTAGCATTGATAATTTAAAGAATGGGGTGATTTTCGAAGACCGGGGATATTTTGGAGTGATTATGAAAACGCCATCCAGAATAGCCCCGATCTTCAAGAAGGACCATAAAAAATTTTGGGGTAGCATAATGTTTATAACTTTTTTGCACAATGATACTAACATCAACACCATATTTTATATAAAACTTAACTGCTACAACTCTCACCCACGACGCACTAGCACTGAAAGTTTGACAGGCTCAAATATTGGTTGATTTCCCGCCTCACTTTCAATTTCTAACAGACCATTACCACGCTTACGAATACTGAAATCATCTAAAGTCTGAATAAGTAAGATTATGTACTATACTATTACAGTGTAGTTTACGCAAAATTGGTTTGTACCTAAACAGGATTGCCAGATGAAGTTACAGGTTATGATTTCTAAAATATCCCCGCATTTCCAATTTAGCCCCGTTCTACGGTATATATATATATATATATATATATATATATATATATATAATTATATATATATATATATATATATATATATATTTTATATATATATATATATATATATATATATATATATATATTTATATATATATTTATATTTATATATATATATATATAATATATATATATATATATATATATAATTATATATATATATATATATATATATATACATATATATATATATAAGTATATATATATATATATATATATATAATATATATATATATATATATATATATATATATATATATATATATATATATATATATATGTATATATATTCATTAAATCATGAAAAACATACTTGTTGACCATAGTCAATTCCATACATTACATAGAGTGAACAAGAAAAATTCTTTAATAATTTAAATTTTTGATAATTTTTGAATTATTAAAGAATTTTCCTTGTTCAGTTTATGTTATTCATATATATATATATATATATATATATATATATATATATATATATATATATATATATATATATATATATATATATATATATATATATATATATATATATGTTCAGAAAGATTTCCGCGGTCGGAAGTATTTGAAAAACTTGGTTCACGGAATGATCCTCGATGTCATGATCAAAAAACTTCCATCCCAAGGCTTCTCCTATTCAGTTTATCGCAAACCCACCCATACAAACCGTTATCTGAACGCCCAGTCTCACCACCATCCTTCTCAACTTAACTCTGTAGTCAATACCCTAATCTACCGTTCCATTCGACTATCTGACGACGAACACCGTGAATCAGAACTCAATACTCTAAAACATATATTATTACGGAACGGTTACAACACATATCAAATCAACAAGAGCATACGCAAACACACAAACATCACCCCACCTCTACCACCTTCCAATCCCACTGAACAAGAATCTACACCTAAATTATTTCTTCCTTACATCAAAGGAGTAACAGATAAGATCGCAAGATCTCTCAAAAACACAAACATCAAAACAATATTCACTACTCAACAAAAACTCTCCCATCTGGTCAGATCCGTCAAGGATAAAATTCCTAACGAAAATCACGGTGTTTATGAGATTCCCTGTTCCAATTGTCCTCGTTCTCATGTAGGACAAACGAACCGACGAATTCAGGTCCGTGCCAAAGAACATTCACTTTCGGTAAGACACTCAAATATCGCCAACGCCCTTTCCCAACATCACACCCAAACAGGCCACATTATCGATTTCCCCAATACAAGAACTATTGCTCCCGTCCGATCTTTCAAATCCCGAATTTACCGTGAAGCTGTAGAAATAGAAAAACGTCCAAATTGTTTGAACACCAGAGATGACAGTCACAGACTCCAATCAGCATAGAAACCACGTCTCAGTGGGCGCCATGTCACACCCAAGCAGAGTGCATCCCGCACTGATGAGCGTGAGTACCCGCCCCCTTCCCCTGTAAATACGGCCACGCGACGATCGGCCCGTCAGTTGACTCTGAAGAGTAGGCAGGTTGAGACTTCAGAGTTGACAGGAAGCAGTACGGTTAGCGGAGTATGCAGGTTGAGACCACGCAATCGTATTGTTTCCGATTCCTTCTAATTCAATTCGTGGAGTAGGCAGATTGAGGCCACGAGTCTGAATTATTTCCCTTCTAATTCTCCTGAAGATGGCTTCGCAAAAAGAGCCGAAACGTCGAGATTTTTCAAATCTTTTACGCGGTTCATTCCGTGAACCAAGTTTTTCATATATATATATATATATATATATATATATATATATATATATATATATATATATATATATATATATATATATATATATATATAAATATATATAATATATATATATATATATATATATTTATTTATATATACTTATTCATAGAAATACTAAATTCCCTCGTAATTATGCAAAATGATATATTTATTTTAGATAGTATAGTTATTTTGTGTTCCCAATATAATGTTCTCATGTTAATGTTGTAATTAGATAATTAATATTACATTGAGGCTAATGATAATATTGTTTTTGTTCTACTAAATTCTGAACAAACATTGCTTTCCTGAAAGGATCATTGTTTTATATAGTTTCCATTTGCTCTCGAAGTAATTTATATAAATCCTTATATGAATAGTTTTGATTTTCTCACAATCGTTTTATTGTTTTTGTTCTACCAAATTCCGAATAAACATTGCTTTCCTGAAAAAATAATTTTTTTACATAGTTATCATTTGCTCTCGAAATAATTTACAAATTCTAATATGAATAGTTCTGATTTTCTTTCAATTGATTAAATATACAGAAAGACAAGTATCTATTAAGTATTTTTATTCAAAGAAATATAAGTAAAAAATATCATGTTCAAAGAAATCAAAATTAAATATATTGCTTCTCATTTATTCAATAAATAACTGTGTAAATATACCACGTCAAAATTTTCCATAAGATCTGGATTTTCGCAATCTCCATTTCAAACAATAAATTCGGACAAAGTGAGGGATTACGTTTCGTCAAACACAATTGCTTTCCTTTCAAAGAGAGAATCCCTAGTAAGCGTAATTTAACTAAATTTCCGAGAATCCTCCAGAAGAGGATGCTCAAACTGAAATCTTCTTATTCCAAAAAATCTTTTCAAATTGCACTTCTTACGTGTCTTTATTCCTCTACAAAAGCACGTCATCTCACAAAAGCCGTAAAGGTGAATTCTGAGCAGATTAAGACGGAGAAGATGAGCAGCGCAATTGGCGTTGCCGGTTGTAACTGTTTTTCTTCAGTTTCGGATATTATCTAGGATGTGAGAGATTTTATTTTCTTCATTCCTGGAACTTACGAGATCTGAAAAGGTTCATTTTTTATATCTAAAGTTTTTTAATCATTCCGAAACGCTACGCCAATATTGTCATTCAATGTTTTACATTAGGACCCCATTATTTTGTTCAATCAGCCTCTCAGGGGATATGTTTAATTCCTATATTATTCGCTTTGTTGATAAATTATTATTATTATGAATAAATAATAAAAGTTAAGTAAAGTTATAAATACACTTGGTTTATTTTTTCCCAATGAGTGGAAAAAACGAGTAAAGAATCTGTTGCATTTATATACCTAGGATTGCCAACTTTCGAAAGGACCAACCCGGGAGAATTTTAAGAAGTTGGTGTTAGAGGGGGTGGTTGATAAAATGTCAGTCAATTTCAAATTTATATTTACTTTTCGCTCGAGTAGCATCTAATATTTGAAGGTTTTTCAACACAAAATCATAATCATTGAAGATCGAAGTTTGTTGGAACGACGGTTGCGTATAATTTTAGAAAAACCGGAGAAATAATTGAAACCCGGGAGGTTAACCATTATTACCAGAGTTTTCCGGGCAATCCAGGAGGGCTGGCAACCCTAAATATACCCCACAAAAACTATTCATGAAGAACAAAAATACTTCCCAATAAATTTTTTCGCCAAATTTGAGTAGCAAAATTTGTAACAGACTATCAAAAAATAAAGTTAAAACAATTTGTACAAATAAAAGAAACTTGAAGTCATTCTTGGTCAATAATAAAGAAAAATCTAACATCGGAGAAAACAGTGGTATTTACAAATTATTTTGCGACGAATTACCTGCTTTCTATATTGGACAAACATGAAGGAATATAAACATTCGTTTTGAAGAACATAAAAAGTCAATTATACGTAATAAAAATAACACTGGCTTCTCCGAACATTGTATACAATTCAATCACTTCCTGGATTTCAACAAAACCAAATTGTTACATTCAGGTAACAAAGTAAAGCGCCTTGACCTTCTTGAAATTCTCGAATTTAGTTCCGCCCATAATAGTCAATTATCCCTTGTAAACGAACAAATTGATTTTCAGGTATCACCTTTGCTTTTGTCTGTTTTATAAAATAAGATGTAATACTCTCCTGTAGTCAGTCTTGATAATGATTTCATAACTCGAAACATGTCGACTATTCTTTACTGCTAAATACAGTATCTAAATATTTTTATATAGTGAAACATAAGCCAAGTGTGTTTTATTCTAAAGTTTATACTTTATTGTTTATGATGTTTCACCAAGTGATGTGCGAGAATTCAATCTCAGTTATTATTATTATATTTGTGTCGCAGAAGAAATGATTACAGCTTTATACTAGGGGTTCGAATATAACTAATTGATTGGAAAGAAACTTTTTGCTTTTTTTTAAGGGGATAGGACACAGAGGAGAAGTCGCCTGTACTCCATCATCTACCCTCGTGGGTTTGTAAGCTAGTACATTACTCAGCAGATCATGTCACGTAGATATATATATATATATATATATATATATATATATATATATATATATATATATATATATATATATATTTAAGGTGCAGTTTCTTAGGTTTAGAGCACAGTAAACTTCAGGTATTCAGATTTTATTATCAATCGACATATGTTTTCGGCGTTATATAAGCCTTTTTCAAGATTATAACAATGGCTGGGACATTTACATTGTTTATCAGCAATCTACAATTCATCAATTCAGTTGAAACAACGCTATACACACAAAAGAATAGATGAAATGTAAATTGATGATAAACAATGTAAATGTACCAGCCATTGATATTATCTTAAATAAGGCATATATATGCCAAAACATATGTCGATTGATTAATAAAATCTGAATACCTGAAGTTTACTGTGCTCTAAACCTAAGAAAACTGCACCTTAAATATATAAAATATAGCACAAGAAATTCTACCTATTATATATATATATATATATATATATATATATATATATATATATATATATATATATATATATATATATAATTTTCAAAGTGAAATTACTGGACAAACTCAGCATCCATATCTCTTCTGGGATTCAAACATGGTACGATCTGTGCCCTAGACAATTTCCCAACCATCTGGACCACAGACAGGTGATGAAAATCCATGATGATAATGTGAAAAAAAAAATTGGAATTTTGATTTTCACTATAGGTTTTTTTTAATGACAGTTTTTTCGCCGAATACAGCGTCCTTTTCAGATGAGTAATGAGATGAGTATGAGAATAACTACAAATTGAATATCTTACAAATATAGAAATGGAAAACACGAAAGAGGATGTGAAAATCTCAACTTAATTTATTGGCAGGTAGATAATAGTATAAGAGTGGGTAAATATAACAGGTTCAAAAATTCAATATTTCAAAATGAATTAAACAGAGGAGAATTATTTATATCTAATTGTTTATTCAATCTATTTACTGAGCTTATCCATTTATGAGTTGTTGTTTATTATGGAATTTGTATCTAATAAAAGAGAACTATGATTTCAATTCGGATTTCGAATCTCTACATCTCGGAACAGAAGGTTCAGAATTGAATCTTGTGGAAACTTTAAAATTAATAGGCATAAAAATTCCCAGAAGTTACTATACAACCTATTGGATGTGAACAGCTCCCCTCTCTCTTAACCTCTCAATTAATAAAGATAGTTTGTTCTCAGAATCCCAGAATGGATTTCCCAATTTTATAATTGTACTTTGCAAACCTTGTATTAGATATTTTAGTGTTAGTTTGAAATTTGCACCTGAAGAAGCTGTAGTGTCAGCAAAACGTGCTTTGCAACTGTTGTTGTTTTATTATATGATAAAATCGTTAAACTCAGAGTTTAATTTCCCAAACATATTAATTTTAGATAAAAATGTTTTTGGTGGAAAATTTTCCATAATTTTAGAAGTTTCTGTTTTATTTTAACGTGTTTTACGTCACGATTATTCCATCAAATCTAGCTTCATCCAAAAAGAGTATAATTTTGTTAAATCAAAATAGGAACCTGAAAGTTTTTTGAAATTTTTTTTACATTTCATCGTATTATTGATTTTTCTTGATGAAGTCCCAATTTTAAAAAAAGAACTTGAAAAATAAGTCTATATTTTCTGGAAAACTCGAAAATTAGAACTAAAAACTCTCGGTATCGGTACATTATGTTCATTAATTTCCTCAATCGCATGAAAAACCTAATTTTTCAAATGAAGCGATTAACTCGACCATATTCCCGAGCAGTTTCTATATCTGTACGTTTTATTTCTTCCTGTAAATTAAACGAATCATTAAGAGAGCCATTTATTATTTACAAAGTAATTAGTACAGAAATAATTAATTTTGTGCCGAATCTTCCAAGCTGGCTAAACGGAGTCAAGCTTAATGAAAAGAAGCTCGAACAGCGGAAGGAATTACTAGAATTGTTGAGAATTTTCGATTAGTAAAGAATCGGGAGATGAGCTAACGTGATTTCACGCCGGTTCAAATTGCTGAACTCATTAATCTTTAACAAATATCTTCTAAGTGCTCGAGTATAAATATTCCACTGCTCGGAGCGCTCTAAGTCTGTGTTTTTCGGTACAAATGATTGTTCGGGTATATGCTTCACTCGTAGAATACATTTCATTACTTAAAAGGCGGTCCCGTTTCTACGTTTTAGCTATTGTAGTAACTTAAATCTAGATCTTTGCCTCACTTGATATATCAACATATATAAAAGAATTTCGAAAGAAATAAGAACACGTTTATTCAATCTTTATTTCCTCTATATTTGAAAGTAGGCCAAGCTACAGAGATTTTTTCATGTAAAAAGTGTTGGAAGAAAACCAGCTCCGCCATTGTTTGTTAAATAGTTCCACATGATAAAGTGATATGTTTTTCACTCGACTGTATTATTTATATCTTTGTTATTAACAATTTTGTGCAAAAAATCGAATACAATTATAAAATTGAAACTATCAGAATAACCGTGATGGTGTCAATAGACTTATTGTAGAAAATGAGAAGGCGAAAAAAATGAGAGGTCGGACGACTCGATCAGACCCTTAGTCTAAGGGAAAATTGAAAAAAAAACCGGCCAAAATGCAGTTTTTTCAAAAGTTCATAACTCGGTTATTTTTTGAGTTGTAGCGTAGATCCTCCGGTTAGTATTATTTATCAATATAAACTTTATTTGTGCGAAGAGCAGAAATTGTCTGATGCATAGTTTTTGATCTGTGGTAATTTGAATATTTTACTATGCAATTTTCCAGCAGACCTGAATGCGACAGGTATAGTCCGATTTCAATTTACAAAAAAGATTTTGAAAGTAGAATTCTCATAGTTCAAAACGTTCATCTTGGTTTTTCATGAAAACGCTGAGAAATATGTTAAAAATGAAGCTGAACATGACGAAAAACGGCCGAGAAATAACAGTCAAGTTCAAAATGCCGACGCTTTCTAATGTCGTGCTTATCCTTGCCTGCTGCTCTACCCCCACTCTTCAACTACTCTCACGCGCTCGGCCCTTTTTGGTCATGTTCAGCTTTATTTTCTACATATTTCTCAGCGTTTTCATATAAACCAAGATGAACGTTTTGGACTATGAGAATTCTACTTTCAAAATCTTTTTTATAAATTGAAATCGGACTATACCTGTCGCATTCAGGTCGGCTGGAAAATTGCACAGTAAAATATTCAAATGGCCACAGATGAAAAACTATGATGCATCGGACAGTTCCTCCTCTTCGCACAAATAAAGTTTATATTGATAAATAATACTAACCATAGGATCTACGCTACAACTCAAAACATAACCGAGACATGAACTTTTGAAAGAACTACATTTTGGCCGGTTTTTTTCAATTTTCCATTAGACTAAGGGTCTGATCGAGTCGTCCGACCTCTCATTTTTTTCGTCTTTTCATTTTTTTAAATTAGTCTATTGACACCATAACGATTATTCTGATAGTTTCAATTTTATTAGCAAAAAAAAACGCAATTTTTTGCATAAAATTGTTAATAATAAAGACATAAATAATGAAGTCGAGTGAAAAACATATCACTATATCATGTGGACCTATTTGACAAACAATGGCGGAGCTGGTTTTCTTCTAACACTTTTTGCACAAAATGCTCACTCTAAATCTCTGTAGCTAGGCCTAAAGTAAATGACAATTATTTCGACAACACTGTATCTTCATCAGATTTAGTTACAACTATTTTTTAATACTTATATATGTATATATATATATATATATATTATATGATATAATTATATATATATATATATATATATATATATATATATATATATATATATATATATATACCATATACCAAAATTATCTTCAATCTCAAGATGAGGTATTCCTTCTCCCATATTTTCATAGCTGAACAACATGGATTCATTAGTAGAGGACTGTAACAATTAACCTGGTATCGTATATAGATATAATTACAAACGCTATGATAGAAAAATTTCATGTTGATAGCATTCATACTGATTTTCGAAAAGCTTTTGACATGGTTCCACATTGATTGCTGATTTAGAAACTAAAAAGCTCTGGTGTAGGACCCACATTATTGGATTAGCTAGCTAACCGTTTTCGTGGGTGTACTCTAAAGATTAAGCTTGGGGATGATATAATCGACGGGTTGATTCTAGTCCTTTCTGGCAATGGACAGGGCTCTCTACTGTCTACTCTGCTGTTTCTATGTTTTATAAATTAAGGAAATATGTCTTAAGTTATTTAAGGTTATAAATTGTATATATGACTGTATTTTGTGACAAAAAGATCTGAACAATGTTGCGAAGTGGTGTATCGATAATAAAATGCATTTTAATATCAAGAAATGCAGTATGATTTTTCAGAATTAAGTATCCGGTTTAAAACTATTTTACATTATAAAATGTTAAATTAAGCTAAAGTATACTTGTTGAAGATTTGGGAATTCACCTTGATCACAAATTAGATTTCATCCAGCATATTATAAAATAGAGCTTTATTATAAAACAGAGAATGTTGGGGTTTATTAAGAGAAAACTTAAAGATCTCAACAATATCTCAGTTCTTACATTGGTTTTTTTCACGAATGTCCGGAGCATTATGGAATACTCATCTGTAGTTTGGTCACCCTATTATGAAATTCATAGGAATAATATGAAATGTTTTTATCGCAAATTCTTAAAATAGGTGGGTTACCTACAAAATGAGCATCTAAAAGGAGTTAATAGACTATGATTTTTTATAATATAGTTCCCTAACAATTAATGTTTTAGCCAACAGAAGGACGAATTTCGACATAATGTTTATATACAAATTACTTAATAACTTTATTGACTATGAATATTTATTTTCTAGGTTGAAATTGAATGCTGATAATGTAATTTTAAGGCATAGAGATTTTATGTTTTGATCATGATGACATTTTGAAAAAGTCTGGTTGGTTTTGATTTAAGGTTTTTGTTCAAAGTCCTGATTAATTTCAGTTTGAGTACTGTTAAAGGTGTCACCTCTGGAATTCGAACCCAGAAATAAGAATGGTCAGTACTCAGACCACTCGGTCGTCAATACAACGTAGAATAAAGACACAATACTGCATATAACGAGAGTGTAACGTATCACCACGCTATATAATGGAATATAAACTTACGTAGTCATTGTTGTATGGAACAAATTTGTAATTCTTTATCTTTTCATTATGCCATATCTGATTCCTGTCGTAATCTGTTCTTTTATGAATATATTTTATCCTAAATAATTTCGATGTTTCACATCTGCCAGGCGTCCCGCGACGGCTCATGACGCTTTCGCGTTGCTTGTACATGAATATATACTATGAACATATACATGAGTATATACTATGCATTGACCAAGCTAGTTGGTCGAGTACTTAGCGTGCGCAGGCTAGTATTTGGGAGGTCTCGGGTTCAAACCCCGAGGCCGACTGGTCTGCCATGAGTTTTTTTCAGAGGTTTCCTCATGGTAATGTAAGTCACTGCTTGCAAACTTATAAGGCGAATGCTGGGCCAGTATTAATCCTCCGAACCCTACCCACACTTCCTATGTTCCATAGAGATCCCATCTCACCTATCCTTAATGCACTTGTACATACAAGTGTATCCTCTGATCTGGCTGAAGGAGTTAATCCCAAACTCAAGCTGCCCGCCTTCCTGACACATACTTCAGGGAGGAATAAAACACGTGTGTTTCCTTTTTTTTCCTATGAATTGGCGATTGGCGTGACTGGGTGGGATCAGAAAGAGGAGAGATGAGAGTAAGGAAAGAAAGAGGGAGAAAGAGGAAGGTAATATACAATATTCGCTTTTGTGTCGTCACTTATCCGTCACGGTTTTATTCTTACGGTTTTAGTTTCACATTCTTTTCAGTTTGGTCGCGCAACGAAATCTGTACCCCCTCCATAAAATTGATTCTTTGATTTAATTTTAATTTACCTCTCAATGAATCACGCATTATAATGAACTCAGTTCGAAGATTTGTTTGAATTGAAAAAGTTTTTATCTACAACAGTGCGTAAATTATGTTTTTACACACCCATATTAGTGCGGTAACTATTACTTTAACGCACTAGTGCGGTAAAAATCTGTTTAACGCACTAGTGCGGTAAAAATCATTTTAACGCACTAGTGCGGTAAACAATTATTAAACAAATTTTTGTTGAATTTTTATTGAAATGATAATTATCGGAAATTTTAAATTAACACACAAAGATAACTTAAAAACTTAACAACTTTAAATAAAAAAACATAATATATTTCTTTTTTATGGACAAGGTGGCCTTCAGCATTGAATAATAGCACCAAAGCGACTTCTTTTCCTTGAACTTATCTTCAAAATAGGCAATTAATACATCTTCATTAATGTTATCCACTTTTTTATGGGAGCACCATTCGATTAACATATCATAGGCCTTTTCGTAGCGAATTCCGGATTTCTGTGGTAGCAAGTTCGCCGTAGCAGCTTCAACTAGCCGTGAAATCTCCATATTTTCGACTGACATTTTGACTGACAACTTCAAAGTGGCGTTGCTTTTTTTCGTCGCTATGACATCCTAATTTTCATAAGAATAAAAAAAGTTAAAACATTGCCAAGTTGGGAAATTTAGACTATAATTAATTTGTATTTAATAAAAACGAACGGTTGTAGATAAAATAGTATACATAACTCGCGTGCTAAAGGTTTTTAGCACACTTAAGTGAATGAAAAGACTCGCCTGCGGCTCGTTTTTCAAACTTCACTTAGCGTGTGCTAAAAACCTAGTTACCACACTTATTATGTAATATACTATCATGAGTTATGTACAAAATCTATATCCAGACATTCGTCGCGCATATTTCGTTCATGTTGATGAAATTTCCCGGCAGAGCTTACCATTCGACTTTATTGGCAACTACTTCAATTAGGTTACTCACTTCGAAATTCCTTTTCTGAATACATTACACATATAATCCCCGAAAGCTCACAAGATTAGCTTCTCGAATTTTCGTTGAAATAAATCTTATTCCGCCGACTAACATCAGTGTCCTCGCATTCATCCAAGATGGTCGCGCCGACGATCGTCGTGGGTCGAAAAGGGGACCTTTGGAAATTCGACCAAGGGTGAATTTCTCGCAATAACGACTGTCGACCGTAGTATAAAGAAGCGCGCCTGCTGGCGAGTTGATTTCACGGACGGCGGCCTTTCTTGAATCAACGGAATATGATTGCCTATTTTTTCGGCAAGATAAATATTTAGGTTCCATCTTAAATTTCCGTCTAGGCAAATGTTTATTCGCCTCAGAACGATGGGGGTAAATATTTGTCGGCAGTTCGGTGAAGATGGGAGTGTTATATGGAACTATCGTGACAAGGAAGAACAGAATAAATGACACTTATGTTATTTTAAGGGTATTCATGGAATACAATATATTTGTGCTTGCCATTAATCATTAGGTTCTTGGCTAATTCCTAGCTTCTATATATTGTATTTTTGTCAATAGTGTCCTTGTAAAACTCTCTTGATTGATTGAAGATGTTCCTGAGCAAGAGCTCAAAAATTTCTGAAGAGCTTGTTTAGAAATCAAAGAATGTGAAAAGGAATTCAAAAACTTGGAACCGCCGGAGTCAAGTTGCAAAAACGGAATTTCAACAAAATATTGGAGATATGGAAATAAGGCCCTTATGCAAAGCTTTACACGCAACAAAACTTCCATAAAAAAACTTTATAATGCTCAATTTGGAGAAAATATGCATACATGATGAATTTATTGTAAGAAATAAATATTTATATGTATCCTAATAGTTCTTGATAGAGAAAAGTAAAATTTAGAAGTTGACAATTTTTATATTATTGTTGATAAAAGCGTGGGTGCTTTTCGTCGAAATATCGAACGTTTTTATTAGATCTGAACCCTTAGATATTATGAATGAAATATACCGTATTCAGAAGACTTTTTCAGAAGATGAGGGGTGACATTAGCTCAGGGTTGCAAATAAGTATAATAAAAGAGTTATTAAATGGAGAAAAATAAATAAAATTGTAACTCATAATTTCTTTTTTAAATTATGAAGATAAACGTTATATTATTAAATATTATAAAAACGTAAACTAATCAGAAACTTAATCAGTAAATTCAATCCAAGTAATGATTGGGTTGTGGCAACTAAAACAGGACACATACATTTGCGATTTTATTTTGTGTAAATGGTTGCAAAAAAACTGCACTGTTGTTGGTATTGTATCTTGTACTTTTTTCTGGATCATTGTTAATTCTCAAATCAAATTCATTCAAAATAAATAGTAACAATAACACAGAATTAATTAGAACAGTTGATGTTGAAATCGCAATTTATTGTTTGAACAAATATTACAAATATTAAAAAATTTGAGATTGAATTCTCGCACATCACTTGGTGAAACATCATAAAGAATAAAGTATAAACTTTAAAATAAAAATACTTGGCTTATGTTTCACAATATAACAAATATTTAGATATTGTATTTAGCAGTAACTAACAGTCGACATGTTTCGAGTTATGAACTCATTATCAAGACTGACTACAGGAGAGTACCTATCACATCTTATTTTATAAAACAGACAAAAGCAAAGGTGATAACTTTGCTTTTGATATTTACAAAACAAAAATACCACTGGCTTCTCTAACCATTGTATAAAATTCAATCACTTCCTGGATTTCAACAAAACCAAATTGTTACATTCAGGTAACAAAGGAAAACGCCTTGACCTTCTTGAAATTCTCGAAATAAGTTACGCCCATAATAGTCAATTACCCCTTGTAAACGAAAAAATTGATTTTCAGGTATCACCTTTGCTTTTGTCTGTTTCATAAATTAGGATGTAATACTCTCCTGTAGTCAGTCTTGATAATGAGTTCATAACTCGAAACATGTCGACTTTTCTTTACTGCTAAATACAGTATCTAAATATTTTTTATATTGTAAAACATAAGCCAAGTGTTTTTATTTTAAAGTTTATATTTTAGTCATTAAAAAATTTATTTTATTCATTCCAATTCCCGATTCTTATATACGAATAGATAGTGGATTGTTTGTAAAAATGTTAATCAATTTTCCACTTCAAAATCATACGTAGTCTTCAATAATTCAATGACATTAACACATGACATCTTACTGAAATTTACATTCGTACTTACCTGACTTCATTTTCGGTATCCTCAACTCCTGCTGAACCATTTTCATAATTTTATTCTTTATTGATAAAATAATGAAAATAAGCATTTACGAATATGGCTGGTGTGCAAGCCTAGCAACGTCAGTCTCATCTGTCAGCCGTATCTGTCACGTCTATCGAATCAGTCGTGGCAGGCACAGTTTTTGACCTAGCGTTCCTTCGTTAAAGTGCGATAAGGAACTTTGTTTCAATAATCACACAATTTTACATGATATGAACAGTGCCGGATTAACTCTGTCCGGGCACCTAGGTAATAACCTTGTCCGGGCCCCAGATCTTTTCAAGCTGATAAAGGGATGTAAGTAACTTCCAGATGATCGACTCCAGGTATCCTGTTACTTCAAAGTCTTATGTTATATTGCAACAACATGGTTACTTTGACTTGATGCTGCAGCATCACCTTACCTGACTCTTCAGCTTAATTGAAATGGTCTTAATGAATAGGTTATAGATAAGTGATGAATAATGATTCAAGTTGCATGATGGGTTAGGAAAGAGAAATGAGACGGGACGCGGATATTTTCAATTGAATCTTGTTAAACGCAATAAAATAAAATAAACTAAAGAAAACAGTTTTGTGAAGTACAAATTGGAAAAAGTCAACATCCAAGATATTTATTGGTTCTGTACAGTACAGTAAGTTTAAATATTATCGTTTAAAACATCTTGGAAGTTGACCCTTTCTAATACATCATTTTCAATGGCCATTATCGACAATGAATTCAAACGGTTCTGAGACATTGTTGAACGAAGACAGTTTATCAGTTCTACTACTCGATACTAGATGGTTCTGTATATATGAAGTATTTCATCGATTAACAACATGCGTCGAAAAAAAGCAATAATAGTTTTGAGGAATTTCATACAAATTTTCAAATAAAATTTTCATTCGATGAAATATTTTTTTCTTGGTGCGTATACGGGCCCCTAATCGATGCGGGGCCCCTAGGCAGTTGCCTTCTCTGCCTAATGGTTAATCCGGCCCTGTATATAAATGTATACAATTCGCCCTGTATTCATGTTACTGAAAAATTGTATTCAAATCGTAGCTCTTTAGATGAATAAACTCTGACAATACCTAAATGTCACGCGATCTTTAAGTGAAGTCAATATTTTTCGCTCGAAAAAAAATTATTAATCCCTTATTCATTTTGACGTGGCTAAATTTTTCCAATATACAGCACAATATATACACATTATATTTAAGTGAACTATTATAAGGCGTGCTACGGCGAAATTTACGAGTCTTGCCGGCAGAATACTAATTGTTAGATACGGGAATAAAGACAGCTAATGATATATCCCCCATAAATTCAGAAAGTTCAGTCCGTTGGCTTCAGTGTAGATAGAATTGTATCGATGATCTGATAAAGCCTTTCAATTTGATTAGATTTCTTTCGTACGCCCCGAAATTTATGGGGGGATCGAAGCACTTAATTTTTTTCGTGTTTTTTTCGGCATAATGTTCTTTCGCACATCCTCGGCGCATTTATGTGAGTATGTGAAAGTATATTTCAATCTAATTTCGATCCAGTTCTTCACTCCAATTTCGTTTTGAACCAGTGCTCGAGTCTTCGATATCGTTCCAATATGTATTCATGGTTTTTTTTTTCAATTTATTCATTACAAGTTCACCGTCTCGAGATTTCAAATTTCATTTCCTTCAGCTTCGAGATAGTGAACTTACTATTATATGTATAAGGCTTATAAATGATGAATTGAAGGCTCAAGAAGAATTCTGATGGAAAAATTACAAATTTTCAAATATGTATCGAATATGAATTTCTAATTTGTCTTAAGCCGAAGCGTAATTTCTGGGTAATTAAACTTTAAAATCTTTGATTTCCCGGGTTTGTATCCGCGTATGGGCTTCGTCCTCGTTGTAGTCTGCTCGACATTTCTGCAAAATCACATTTGCCATCTTCAGGTAGCTCTTCTTAGTCGGAGTGAATACACTGAACTCACTGAACACTGAAGATGGCAAATGTGATTTTGCCGAAACGTCGAGCAGACTTTAACGAAGCCCATACGTGGATACAAACCCGGGAAACCAGACAACCAGATTATCTCCGCGAGAACCTGAAAATCAACATATATATATATATATATATATATATATATATATATATATATATATATATATATATATATATATATATATATATACGGCGTCCCACGTTGTTTTGTCACTTTTCATGTGGGAGTTCTTTCTCGCATTTTTCTTTTAACGAAAAGTTTTTCAACAATTCTCTCTGACATTTTCTTTTACGTTTAATTATTTTACACCATCTCATGTTCATATTTTATTTTGTGACACGTTTGATTGTAACCATATCGTTTTGATGTTCGGCGAAAAGTTTGTACTGTTTCCACCTGTTGAATTCAACCTCACTATCGTAAGTAATATCTGTTTAGAGGCAATTTATAATGTTGTTTATATCTTTGTGATGATTATTGTACAGTTCCTGATGAAGAGCCAATAAAGACTCGAAAGCTTGAACAGAAGCAAGAGTTTTCTTTTTAGTCAGCCCTAAGACTGCATACCTGATTAAGCATTTTCTCTCCTTAACTTAGACAGTCGTCTAACCTTAACAATTATATATATATATATATATATATATATATATATATATATATATAGATATATATATATATAGATATATATATATAAATATATATATATATATATAAAAATATATACATAAATTTATATATAAGCATAGATAGAAGACAACTTAACCAACTAATCTTCAAGAACTAAAGGAAATGGTATCAGAATTAAAAGAAACTTCAGAAAGGGTCACGCTCAACAAGAACCAAATCAAAAATAAAATACTTTCCTAAGATGAAACATAAAAATATGCAGGGTACATCCAAATATAAAAAGTTTAGGAATATGTTTATTTACGGCATCAAATGATACTCGGAAAGGAAAATCAGTAAACGGGGGTCGTTAGGACGACTACATTAACATGAAGGGCCTTCGAAAGACTGGCTATTCTCTTTAAAATGCTCAAGATACCCATGAACCTTAACCTAAAGATTTCAACACCTAAGATATCTGTGAGAGCGGCTTATTAGCCGCTTCGCACCTCTCAAAGAACAATGGTATGTATCATGTTAAGAGTATCACTTCGGGACCATCTTAAAAATGAGAAAATATGACTTCAAACGAAGGTGGAAGATATAGTGAAGCGTAATGTGTTAAAGTGGAATTCAGTAGGTGTTATCGCTAAGCAGGATAACACAAGATGTTCAAAGTAATTACTGCAATGGAGGCTCAGATTATGCAAAAGAAGGATCAGGTTCCTACGAAGCAGAGGGACTCACGATATCAAGAAAACAATGGAATGAAATTTATACCACACAGCTCTAAGATAAGTAAAAGTGGATGAACAAAGGCTGTTGAAGAAAGAGAAGCTCAATAGCAAAAGATGTGAAAATGAATTATGAACATAATACAGTATTCTTAGAGAGAGCTAGAGCAGCTGAGCTCCCTCATTGATTTCATATTTTTCTTTAATACAAACTCAATTCACATTCAGAGTTTTAACCATCAAACTCAAATTTGAGCTCTGTATGGGTGCACTGATTATTAAAGAGCGCGAAATGAAAATTTCAATTAGTTGTATTTTCCTACCTAAAATTTTTGTTGAAAAGAATCATAATGATATGAGATTTTCGCTAGGTTGGAGAATATTATGAAAAATTTTAATTTAGATTTCTTGTCATTTATAAATTATATTACGTATCTGAAGATCAGTGGAGAAATTACGCTTTTTGCGGATGATACGAGTATTACTTGGAGCAATCCTAATTCTGCGACGCTGCACTCTGAAGTGACAATTGATCTTGGACTGATCAAGTCCAGGTCATATGAAAACTTACTTTGCTTCAACATAGATAAAACCGCCGCCTTGTTTTAAAGAGATAACTCCCAGGGTCTGTTCCTGCAAAACCATTCCAAATAGTCGATTCTGTCAGATTTTTAGGCCTCTTTATCGACAATTATCTCAAATTTTCACAGCATGTGCATGTCTTAGCTTAAAAATAATCATCGGCCTGTTTCGCCATTAAATCAATCTCAAGTGATGTAGATACGGCATCTACAAGAATTGCCTATTTTGCATTGTTCGAATCTCATATTCGTTATGGTCTTCTCTTCTGGGGTTCATGTAACTTTCTCAAATTGCAGAAGAAAGCAATTCGTTTTACATGTTTGTACATGTTGAGTCTATAAACACCCATACGTTAATCTCAATGGAGTTTTGATAATAAATCCACAGAGATGAACGTACGGGTATTTATAGACTCAACTGTAACGATTGTGAAAAATTCTATGTAGGACGTACAATTAGAAATTTCAAAACTCGAATACACGAACACCAACGTAGCTATATTAAGCAGAAAACGAACTCTAATTATGCGTGTTATCTTATTCAAGAAAACCATACCTTCAATCACAATAATAATATATTACAGTTAGAAAATAGTCTCCACAAAATCAACTGTTGGAAATCCCTATACATCAATAAATATAAAAATTCCGGAAACCTAGTTAACGACCAGATTGATCTAAACCCTTCTTCTCTTCTTAATCTGTTCAATGTACCTACCAATAGTTCTGAATGAATTGCTTATTGTTATTTAGTTTCTCTAAGAACCCCCACTGTGTTATGTTCAATTTTTCGTATAAATAGATTGTTTTGTAATACCATAATTTAGTACGAGATGAAGTCAATGTTATGACGAAACGCGTTTACTAATTAAATTTTATTTAAACCTGTAAAAAGTTAGTTTTTTATTTGTTTATGTAGTTATGAATTTGAACTTTTATCAAATAAATGCCAATTCAATTCAATGGTATCTGAATTTTCTACAACAAAAATTTACTAGCTAATTACAACGTACCAAAAACGTAGTTTATATCTTTCGATATTCATCGCAAGGTATGAGCCATACGATTGGAATAAATATCTAATAAGCTCTACGTCAGAATTTCTTGCCGGTAATAATGGATCCAATTTATTTTTCAGGTGACTTCGTAACTGCCGTACAGGCCATCGTGAAGGGCACGGCCCTTCTGCCCTGCGACCTCTCTTCGCCTGTACCCAACGACAGCGTCTTGCTCGTCGTCTGGTATAAAAACGAGCACACGCCGATTTACAGGTGAGCGATCGTTCATAAATAATCCTGACTTTTTTGGCAACGTTACACTGCAACATTTTCGTAAAATCAACGGGTTCAGTTAGATTAAATAAATCTTGTTTACACGACAAAGGGCGCAATTTTGTAGCAATAGGGTTGAAAGTTTGTACCTAGGTAGTTTTGTATGATATCTTGAATGGGATTGGTTTTGGTTCGAATAAGTTGGGGGGTTTACCCCCTGGGGGAAGAAATAAATCTTATTTACATGATAAAGGTCGCAATTTTGGAGAAATAGGATTACAAGTTTGTAGGTAGGTATTTTCGAAAGATATCTTAGATGGGAATAGTTTTGGTAAGAATTGGTTGGGGGGTTGACCCCCTGGGGGAAGAAATAAATCTTGTTTACATGATAAAGGGCGTAATTTTGGAGCAATAGGATTGAAAGATTGTGGGTAGGTAGTTTCGTATGATATATTGAATGGGGTAGGTTGTAACCTCTCTCCCTTTTAAAATATATTTATGCCCGAGCTAGCAGGGGATTGGTTAAACATATATGGGTTCTTGGTTGTTCTCAGTAATAACAACAAAATAAAATGAAGGTATTTACTGTTTTCTTTTACATAGAATAAGACTTATCTTTTTGTTTTTTATTTAATTTTCCATCGACGTTTGAGATTCTTCTTTAGGTGGATTGTACTCTTGACTTCTGCCCTTTGTACCTAGTTTCTTGGTAGCTCCAGATAAGGTGACTATTAGCTCCAGGTAAGGTGAATATTAGCTCCAGGTAAGGTGAATATTAGCTCCAGGTAAGGTAAGGTGGTTTTTTAAACTCCAGACAACGTGAATTCTAAACTCCAGTCAACGTGAATTCTAAACTCCAGACAACGTGGCTAAAATAATTCGGGGCAAATCAACATAAAATCTCAAACTTAATATTTTCCAAGAATATCTGTAGGGTATCGATGGCCAATTCAAAATAACATTTAGATTTATCTCAAGCAAAGATGCTAAGAAAGACAGTATATGTTCCAACATTAAACTGAACATAAGATTTGACCACGTGAAATTTGCCATCGTTAGCCTACAAAAATCTTGTGTTAAATTGAGAGAATGAAATAAGCAAATAAAGTAAAAATGTTTTAAATTAAGAAATGTAAGATGATTATTTCAATATTGAAAGATGAATAATTTAATATAGATAAATAAAAAAAATGAAATGGCGGAAAAATGAAATAAGGAATCAATTCAGATTTTCAAGATAATGCATTAATACGAAATAATTATATTTCTTCTCATAACTTACCGTCTATCAGACGCCACAGATACTTAATAAATTTTAATAAACTTCAATAAACTATTCGTTTAATAGATATTGACTATAATTTTAACAATTAATGATCTGGTATCTTCAACAACCATTTGCTAAAAGAAAGAACGATCTTGTACCTGTTCATTCGAAGCTATCTCGAGATTTTCGTAATACGCATTTCATCCCGAACTGCGCTATTCTATTCTTCTGTGAAACACGGTATTTTGATTTAGAATTCAGTGGCGGCGGTTAAGCGGGAAATTGACACGTTACAAGGTTTTAATGCGAATTGGTTAGTTGATAGTTTCGTACGAAATCTTGGATGGTATTCATTTCTATATGAATAGTTGGAGGGTTGACCCCCCGGAGGAGGAAATAAATCTTGTTTACACGATAAAGGGCGCAATTTTATAGAAATAGGGTTGAAAGCACGTAGTTTCATATGATACCTTGGGGGTTGATTCCCCGGGGAGGAAATAAATAATGTTTACACATTAGAGGGCGCATGTTTTTTAATTTGGAAAAAAAATCATATTTGAATGAATGGATTTTTCAAACTGTATACGTCATGAAAACCTGCTCTTCTAATGCAGCTCGCTGCGATAGAGTTTTTTTTTACTTGAAGTTTACCTGTTTCGTGTGTTTTCCAGAAAAATCCTCGCCATTAAAAATACTCCACTTGAGTTGTTGTAAATGCGCCATCCTGTATGTTCGTTTCCGATACAGTATTTGCAGACAAATTGTTCCCAGAAAGCCAATTTCATACTGTGTCGTCCATTTAATGTAACAACTTTCCAAAAAAATGGACAGCAATCCAACGGCCTGACGATCAGAGAAACGGAGTGGATAGTTTGATTTCCGTGTCTCTGTTCCTATGATTGCGTGAAAAACTCCACGGCTCTGCGATTAAATTCGTCAAAGAAAAACGTTGTCGATATTTCAGTCACGGAATGTCATTAAAATCCGTTGAAAGAATGTGGGATAATGATAGCAAGCATTTTTTGTTGGAATTTATAGCTTGGGGGAAAGATATCGAGAACAACTGGAATTCTTTTTCGTTGGTACCTATCTAAAAAGTGACTATTCTTTCAGTTTCAAACAAAATTTTCAATTCGATGTTACTTTGATGGAGTATCTTATAATTTTCAATTAATAGTGCAGTTATATTATCTGATGGATATATTTCTCAGAATTTGTCTGAATTCATGTGCAAGTGATATTTTTTTTATTCGAAAAAATATTGAATGTGGCCTAATAATTGTTTCATTAATACTTGAAGAATCTTGATATTATTTAGAAATTTATTGAATTTCTGTCTCATGTTTAGTTTTTAACATTTTATAATTTTCTCATTAACGTTGAAGACAGTTAGATACTTCAAATAATGCCCTCTATTATTTATATATATATATATATATATATATATATATATATATATATATATATATATATATATATATATATATATATATATATATATATATATATATATGTATATATATATATATATATATATATATATATATATATATCAGAGCTGTGCCAAAGCATTGTGCTTTGTGCTCCCGAGCACTGTGCTTCCGAGTCCTTTTCAAAAGCAGTGCTTAGTAATTGAAGTCCTTCATCAAAAGGCTTTGTGCTTAGTAATCATAAAAGTGCTCCCGAGCACTGAAGTGCTCCCAAGCACTTCTGCGGATTACTAAGCACTAAGCCCTGAGCCAAACTTATCGTAACACGAATATGCGTATGCGGCGGCGCTATGATCGTGTGTTGATATCATTCCAGTGATAAACATTTCACGTTAGTGTCAAGTCAATAAAAAAATTATCTATAAAATACAACACACTCCTTCCATCAAGTGCTCCTGTTGAAAGACTGTTTTCATTTGCGTCTATAGTAAATGCACCAAGACGTCATGCTCTGAGTGACAGGAACTTCGAAAACTCAGTTTCATTAAAAGCTAATGGAGATGTCTGAATTTTTTTAAATTTTGATGAGTTGTACACCAATACTTATATGTTACTTGTATGTAGGCAATACATTGAATGAAAATTTTGGATTTTTTTTTATGGGCATGGAATTCAACTATCTAAATCGCATAGTTTTTTCAGTACCTATATTCTGATGAAATATGAAAAATAAGCATGGGATTTTTAATATGAAATAATGAATCTTTCAATACTCGCTGCTTTCCAAAATTTTTTATACTAATACTAAGATTCTACACAGGTCCTTTTTTATCCTATTTTCAATAAAATCTGTGTCATTTAGCTAATATCAATGTTCGTAGGTCACAGATTACAGAAGCATATCTTGTTTCTGTATTATTTAAATTTAAATGTATCTATGATCTTTATGAAATTGATCAAAAATGGCGTGTGATAATGCCTATGCTTATAGTTATTTATGTATCAAGGTAGTTATAAGGATGCTAACTACAGAGGGCAACAGATTTCAATCCCGAGGGACGTAAGTCCCCCTCCGTAAAATGTACGATTTTTCTGAGAATTTAGTGGAATTCCAATATTCAATTGGATCTTTCCCTGAACCTCTCTTCGAGCAAAATGGCGTGCG
>JARQZK010002986.1:200000-257500 GCA_030704885.1 Cynegetis impunctata
AATATCAGAACATCAAAGAAGTTACGACAAGGAAAAAGTAGATTCTACTTATGCATCACATCTCCTGGTACATAATCATATTTCTGATAGAGAATTTGGAATATTACATATAGAAAAGAAAGGCTATAAACTCAATTTATTAGAAGCTGTCGAAATCAATAGTATGATACAGTCCAATAATTTGTTAAATGACAAATTAGATATGAATAATTCACCGTTGTTGAATCTTTTCAAAATGTAATATTGAATATTTGTACTTGTGTTTTTCCCATGTCATTAACTGTTCGTACCATCTATCTGCTATGAGATTACTTTTAGGTTTTATCCCATTCTTACTGTATATTTCCTTCCTTCATCTTTCAGTTTTCTTGTTGCAAAAGTTAGTATGTAATATACATCTGAAGAAGCCACTGTGTGGCGAAACAATTGTCATATTAACAAAGTATAGTGAAAATAGAAAACTGTGAAGTGTTATTTACAATATTATAATGGAGCTCCATCAATTATTGGCCCAATCAATTAGTTATTCGAAATGAAAACTTTACAGGAAATTTATATCGAGAGAAGAGAAAAGCAAACAAAATTCGCATCAATACAAAATTATGTTTGAAATATCGCTTAGATAAAAGTCATAAACTTCAAAACTGAACGATTACACTTAAAATTACGCAAATTGACAACGGACACAGAAACATTTTATCATGAGCAGGTGAAATTCATCTTAACTTCTGTATTGATAAATGCCTTTGTATATTGATAAGAATTAAACAAATGTAAGTTTTATATTATTCAGAATGTGTTGATAACCCGGAACATAGGCACTGTTTATTCTATTTTCGTAATCCCATACAGTTATTTTGATTTAACGGTATTCAGATGACAATTGAAAAGTCAGTGTTAACGGCCGTTAAGTTAAGAAATCACTTGTTCAAACATTTATTTCAAAACATCATTCTGCTTACAATAACAACATTGAAATATTGGTCCACAGCGAGTTGGGAGAATAAACCTCTGATTTTCATTTCGCATAGGCTAATAATACATCTTCATTAACCACCTTTACATTCTTGCTTTTACGCCACATTTCAAAATTTTCATATTCTTTTTGGATTTCATCCATGGTCGTCGTTAAAGCGAACTTGAGAACACAAAAAACTGACGTTGTTTATAAAACTGTCAAACTGTTCCATGACAACAGAGTGCACGACGTTGGGATTTTTCTTTATAATTGCGAGGTACGGGGTTTTTTCTTTCTTCGGAATCAAAATATATTCTTTCAACGGGATTACGAAAAATTTTTAACGGCACACGGACGATACGTAAATAACGGATTCGGTTAGTTATACAATATCCAACCTCATCCGTTATTTGCTACATATCGGCCTTGTTACGTTAATAACTATATCAATACTAAATTATTAGATACTAATAATTTTGATGAACAAAAACAGAACTTGAATTTGAAAAATATAATACTGCGATTGCAATTTCGGTCACTAGACCATCATCGGGCAGATTGAGTTGAGAACTGAATACATAATTACAGATTTGCGCTCACGGGTGTGAAAGAATTATTGCGGGTACCTAAGTAGACAAGAGGAATACATTTCAAGAAGGGCTAATAGATGTGGATTTCCCAAATTGGTACAATGAAATGATCTTAGAAAAATCATTATTGTTTGTATACACTAAATATAGGAGAATGTATCAAGTCCATCTGGTCGCTCAGCAAGATATCTTTTGCATTATGATTGAGTTCAAAAATTTCTAATGATTCTAAGTAGGTAAGTTTGGTTCCTTTCGGTAATTTTTGCATAATTTGAAAGTTATCTATTTGTGGAAACGGGTGGTGGTTTTCACTGCAATGATTTGAAAATGTTCAATCCGTTTTATTTTGCAAAAAAGATTGTTGGTGTTCTTTAAATCTTGTCTTGCGCGATCGACCAGTCTGACTATATACATTCCTTTACATACAGGACAAGTCAACCATAAACTCCTGAACTTTCAAATTTTGAAGTGATATCTTTGGCATTGAACTCTCAGGATTTTCACTCAATGCCAAAGACTTCAAAATTTGAAAGTTCAGAAGTTTATAGGCTGATTTGTCTTGTATGTAAAGGACAAGGTACAAGGTATGTGTATATACTATATAGGTCAGACTGGTCGATCGTTCAAGACAAGATTTAAAGAACAACAACAATCTTTTTTGAAAAATAAAACGGATTCAACGTTTTCAAATCATTACCGTGAAAACCACCACTCCACAAATAGATAACTTTCAAATTATGCACAAATTACCGAAAGGAACCAAACTTACCTACTTAGAATCATTAGAAATTTGTAAACTCCATCATAATGCAAAAGATATCTTGCTGAACGACCAAATTGACTTGATACATTCTCCTATATTTACTGTATTCAAACAATAGTGATTTTTCTAAGTTCATTTCATTGTACCAATTCGGGAAATCTACATCTATTAGACGTTCTTGAAATGTGTTCCTCTTGTCTATTTAGGAACCTGCAATAATTCTTCCCCACCCGTAAGCGCAAATCTATTATTATGTTTTCAGTTCTTGACGTAGTAACGACGGATTCCATCAACTATAATAATAATTTTACTTCCTATTTGACATAGCTGATTCCAGATAAAGTCCGTAGAACATACATCCAATACCAACAAAAATTTAAACTCATTTCAATGCACATCGGAATATATTAGGTCATGAATATGCGAGTATTCTGCTATAACGGATTATTAAACCGTTCTAGCTACGACACTCGGGGACCTCACAGCAAGCTGGCCAAGCACTGGCAGGAGAGGAATTTGGACACACGCGCCTTCTTCCGCACCATGACGGAGCCCTCCACACTCAGTCTGGATAGCGTGAACGAGATGGACGAGGGGGATTACACCTGTCGCATTGACTACCTACGGTCGCCTACGAAGAACTTCAGGGTTAAGCTGGCCGTTATCGGTAAGTTATTCAATTTGATCCTGCAACTACTGTTATTTCTGATACGTTGAGGGCCCCACCTAATTGTTTTGAGTAGGTGCTACTCGATTTACCATTGTCCAAAATACCAGTACCTTTTGGCTTTTGAATATCTGAAAGTTCACCCCCCCCCACAAAAGTGACAATTAAAGAATGTTTTGTTTTGTATTTTTTTTTGTTGTATAAACTTAAGTTTTATGTAATTTATCAGATACTTTATTTATAACTTAAAAATCGTGATTAAGTAGGTATCATTCATGTTTCGATTATGTGAAGATAAGAAGTTTCTTTTTAGTAATATTTTATGCTAATTTTGTTCAATAAAATCATATATTGATAGTAACTTGATAATTTTAATATACATATTTTTGAATAATCTTTAATCATGTTTATTACTTTGATATCATTGGAATTCCTCCATATTTTCTATCAAAATGCATATATTTTGTATTGAGTAGTTAAAAACATTATACATTGACAACTATTGCATAACTCGGCAATGCCAAATTTTCCCCAAACCACCCGTAAGCACCCCAAGTGTTAAATACCTTCCTCTTTAGGTTAATTGGGGCGGTTGTGCGCTTTAGAACGTGTCTCAGTTTTCCAACTGTTGTCCATATCATTCTTATTCTTCTGCTCGTTTCTGCTGTTTGATTCTCTCATCCAATCCTTATTTCGTGTCACAAATAAACATAGCTTTCGACATTTTCGAAGTTGTCTGATACCATCTACGTTCCCTCTTGTCATTATTTTGGTTCTATTCACATTTAGAATAAAGTATAAACTTTAAAATAAAAAATACTTGGCTTATGTTTCACTATATAAAAAATATTTAGATATTGTATTTAGCAGTAACGGAAGTCGACATGTTTCGAGTTATAAAAATACTTCCCAATAAATTATGTGCAGAATTTGAGTAGCAAAATTTGTAACAGACTATCGAAAAATAACGTTGAAACAATTCGTACAAATAAAAGCAACTTGAAGTCATTCTTGGTAAATAATAAAGAAAAATCTAACATCGGAGAACACAGTGGTGTTTACAAAATATTTTGCGACGAATGTCCTGCTTTCTATATTGGACAAACAGCAAGGAATATAAACATTCGTGTTGAAGAACATAAACAGTCAATTTTACAAAATAAAAAAACCACTAGCTTCTCCGAAGATTGTATAAAATTTAATCATTTCCTGGATTTCAACAAGACCCAATTGTTACATTCAGGTAACAAAGGAAAGCGCCTTGACCTTCTTGAAATTCTCGAAATAAGTTCCGCCCATAATAGTCAATGACCCCTTGCAAACGAACAAATTGATTTTCAGTTATCACCTTTGCTTTTGTCTGTTTTATAAAATAAGATGAAATACTCTCTTGTATTAAGTCTTGATAATGAATTCATAACTCGAAACATGTCGACATGCATCAATTGAATTTATCGCTGATTCAGAGTAGTCAATAGTTGATAGTTGCACATAAAAAGGACGTCAAGATAATGCACCATGTAATCAAGTATTTTATTCAAAATACATAGCTCGAAAATAGAATGAATCGTGTAAGTCCAGTTTAATTGTAAAAGGCCAGGATACAGAAATCAATACTACTTTATTGCACGAAACTTTCACGGAAAATGTACTTTTTATATCTATCTATTCCACCGTTAACTCGGACGAACAAGAATGAAGACTTAGATTAGATAGAGGCAATATAAAATGCATAGTGCGCGGTAAGTGTTCGACCGGTTCTCTCATATCTGTCGTTCGTTAAATTTGAATTTTTCCCGGAAAGTTCTTCGACGGCAGATTGCTGCAGGTGATACGCGAAAACTAGACACATAGTCCCGATCGATCAAGTTTTCACGAGATATATAAAGCTGGGGTGACCTAAAAATCTCTGGATTTTCTTCGGTAAGGATAGTGCGAAAGCAGAAAGGCAGCGAAATGAATTATGGTGTACGAATATATAACGTGAATTTTATTGGGTGTCTTACTTAAAATGGATTTTTTAAGATTTTTATCACTTTCAAAACAAACTCTGATAAATCCAAAATTTTTTGATTATATTAGATGTAATGAACAAAAACAAAACTTGAATTAACTACGTTTATCATCACAAAAATACTTTGAAAAATATAACACTGCGATTGCAATTTCGGTCGCTAGACCATCATCGGGCAGATTGAGTTGAGAACTGAATACATAATTACAGATTTGCGCTCACGGTTTATATATCTCTTGAAATGTATACGATAAACAGGTAAACATCAAGAATTTGTCTATATATTTATATATATATATATATATATATATATATATATATATATATATATATATATATATATATATATATATATATATATATATATATATATATATATATATATATATATATATATATATTTATATATTAATATATATATATATATATATATATATATATATATATATATATATATATATATATATATATATATATATATATATATATATATATATATATATATATATATATATACATATATATACAGTATGCCCACGGATGGGGTTTACTAGAGGACAAATGGACCAAAAATTGAGATACGAAAAAAAGTCACTCTTAATAAACGTTTCTGTTTGTCTAGAAAATACGATTCATCTTAAGAAATTTTAATATTTGTATACAGGGTGGGTACAAACTGCAAAAATGTTATTTTCCTTAAGACTAAACATACCTTATTTTGAAAGTTACGAAAAAAAATCACTCTTAAAAAACGTTTTTACTTGTCTAGAAATTACGATTCATCATAGGAAACTTTAATTTTTTTTATACAGGGTGGGTACAAACTAAAAAAAGTTATTTTGCTTAAGGGTAAACATACCTTATTATAAAAATTATGAAAAAAAGTACCTCTTAATAAACGTTTTTATTTGTCTAGAAAATACGATTAATCATAAGAAACTTTAATTTTTTTTATAAAGGGTGGGTACAAACTGCAAACATGTCATTTTCCTTAAGACTGAACATACCTTATTCTGAAAGTTACGAAAAAAAGTCACTCTTCATAAACGTTTTTACTTGATGAAGTAATTATAATAATAATAATACGAACACTTTTATTAACATGAAAATAATACGATAACGATTTCATAATTCAAAAACTCCACCGCCATACTCAACACATTTTTCTAACTGCTTTTTGAAATAAGTGAAAGATTTTCTGATTTCTTTCTGAGATAGCGGTTTATACGGATACAATTTATTTGCTTTAAGGATCTTCTGAATTTTTTCACAACTTCCAACTGATTAGCACGATTTCTAAGGGAAGTCATAGGATTTTCTTCAACAGATTGAAGAACTAAGACCGTAGCAGCATCATCATGGTCGTGTTTCTTTGATGTCCAAAACCTAACCAGTTCTCTGGAATTTTTTTGTTAACTTACAGATTGCCATCCTAGTTATTGGGATTCCTACAAATTTCTTGGTAAATTGTTCCATGACGTAGCGGTATGAAACTTGACCATCCCAATAACATTGTATTATAAAAGCTCTTTGTTCAGTAGATAGCATTTCTACTCGAATAATAACTTCATTAAATAAAGACATTGATAACAAGTACCTGTCACCTTAAGTGTCAATATTATTTTAACTAGGTTCACCTGTCAGAGGTTTTCCAGAGACTATTTCACTCATTCCATTTTTAGTGAGAAAGTTTCCATAGCTACTCTCTTTCACAGCGATAAAACATGCAAGCCGGCAAAACTTACTGTGTTAGTATTTCAGCGACTATTTCACTCATTCCATTTTTAGTGAGAAAGTTTCCATAGCTACTCTCGTTCCACAGCGATAAAACATGCAAGCCGGCAAAACTTACTATGTTAGTATTTCAGCGATAATATTTTGACATTTCTCACATGAATCGTTATTTTCTTGACTGAAATGTGACCATATTATTGTTAGACATATTTTCTCGTGAAATAGTCATTTCGAATACCACTCGAGATGAAATTTAAGCAGGTAAAATTTCTCTCTTGTAACATTCAAGTTTGTTGCTTAGACAATTTCGCTCATGACATTTTTTCCAAAATCACTCGCCTGACGGCTCGTGATTTTGATACAAATGTCATTCTCGAAATTCCCTAAGCAACAAACTTTCATATTACAATCGAGAAATTTTGCCGGCAAAGTTTCATCTCTTGTGGTATTAGGCCGGCCGCACATTTACTATAATCGGATCCGATTGTCTGAAACGATTTCAAATCGGAGCACTAGCGCACACTGCCGACAATATACGTCCGATTTTATTTGAATGTCACAAGCAGGAATATTTTTCGACCGTGGTAATCAAATTTTCAGTATCGCACATAGTTTGACAATTCCTCTTTCTATACTCCCTGTCAAAAACTGACAGAAATAATCGTATGTTTGCGGTATGGAGGTTAGAGGTAAGGAGGACCATCTCATATTGGAAAACAGTCGCAAAAGTGTCCAGTTGTAAACTGCAAATTGCAGTTCCAAAACCCTCCAGAGTGGCGCCAGAATAGCAAGAGAGCATGAAATAGGAAGGGATTCCATGCCGCGCTGTTGCCAACTTTTGTAATTGGGATTTTGAAGTTTGAGAAAGCTAGGTTATGTAGTTTATTTTTGAATGGGTGCTTTTATTATCTTATTTATTAGCTTATTGAATTAGTTTATTTTTGAGTCACTGTATTTTCTTTTCATAGAACTCAGTTCGTCTTCCAAAATTTTTTCAAGATACCTACTAGTCCAAAAATGCCGCTCTTCTGTTTAAAATGTGTAAAACTGTAATCGACTCATCGTGATATTCAAATCGCCATAAAAGATGCGCATAACGTTGAACCTAAATCTACAGAGTACGATGAATCTGTTGGTTTTTAAGTGTCGGGAATAGGCCTGGGTAACACAGTGAAATATTGGGTGTTGAAACAATGACACTAACACAACCTAGTGTTTCAACACATTGCGTTAGCAAAATTGTGTCACGATGAAGTCGTGAATCATGCGTTGCCTACATGTATTAAAAACAAATATGGCACTCTTAAAACTGAAACTGAAGCGCAATTTAAACACTTCTTATAATTTATTAGTCTTCTACAAGAATTTGTTAATGAGGTAAATAAAAGTAAAACGACTTCAATATGACAACAGCGCGTCATTTGAAATGTACCCACTTGCTATTGTGGCGCCACCAATTTGACGATTTTTGACGGACACTTTTTCATACACAGAGATGGTCCTTCTTACCTCTACCCTCCATAGTTTGCGGTAGACTATGCAAAAACAATGTAGGGCTTGCCTTCCGGTAGCCGGATCAGACTTTTAATCGGTCCGATTGGTAGGACGCACTGCTCGTGCATCCGAGTCGGACGTCCGATCCGATATCGGATCGTAGGTGTGCGATATGACCGTATAAAAGTATAGGTATTTGAGCGTCAGATGCCCTGATCCGACAATCGTTTCAGACAATCGGAACCGATTGTAGTAAATGTGCAGCCGGCCTTATATATGAATAATTTTTGGGAAAAAATTTTTACATAGGTAAATCTTTCAATGAATTGTTCTGCTTCGGTTTCTTGTGTAGAAAACACATTCATTAAAAGTGACCTCTTTTCATAACTTTCAAAATGAGCTATGTTTACGTATTTTCTAGACAAGCAGAAACGTTAATTAAGAGTGACATTTTTTCGTTACTTTCAAAAACCGGTATGTTTACTCTTAAGCAAAATAACATTTTTGCAGTTTGTACCCACCCTGTATAAAAAAATTGAGGTTTCTTATGATGAATTGTATTTTCTAGACAAGCAGAAACGTTTATCAAAAGTGACATTTCTTCTTAAATTTCAAAAAAAGGTATGTTTACTCTTAAGCAAAATAACATTTTTGCAGTTTTTACCCACCCTGTATAAAAAAATTTAAATTTCTTATGATGTATCGTCTTTTCTAGACAAGCAGAAACGTTGATTAACAGTGACTTTTTTTCGTATCTTTCAATTTTTAGTCCATTTGCCCTCTTGTAAACCCCATCCGTGGACATACTGTATATATATTATATATATATATATATATATATATATATATATATATATATATATATATATATATATATATATAGATATATATATATATATATATATAATCTCTTGATGAAAAACTTACTATGTAAGTATTTCAGCGATAATATTTTGACATTTCTCACATGAATTGTTATTTTCTTGACTTTCTGAAATGTCACCATATTACTGTTAGACATATTTTCTCGTGAAATAGTCATGTCATCAAGAGTTTAGAAATAGTTCACAGGCAACTATAATTCGAATAAATATATATATATATATATATATATATATATATATATATATATGATTATATAATATATATATATATATATATATATATATATATATTTATATATATATATATATATATATATATATATATATATATATATATATATATATATATATATATATATATATATAAATATATATATATATGTATGTATATATATATATATATATATATATCAATTCGTGAATTTATTGGCTGTTATAGGTATGCCCTCTTGTAAACCCCATCCGTGGACATACTGTATATATATATTATATATATATATATATATATATATATATATATATATATATATATATATATATATGAATATATATTATATATATATATGAATATATATATATATATATATATATATATATATATATATATATATATATATATATTCGTGAATTTATTGGCTGTTATAGGTGTGTATTGACATTGAAATAAAAAACAAAGTAGTTTGGAAGTTTCGGAGGTCTTTCCTCCTTCTTCAGCATTAAAAGAGTATATATATATATATTGTCTTTAATAAAAATAAACAAGTAGTACACATTTTCTTCACAAATAACTGTCTATAAATACCTATTAAAATGACAAAATGATTTTCATTCAAAACAAACTGTAGTTTTCACGTCTTTTGACTTTTCTCGGTCGTGTGTCAATGTCAGTGTTGTCTTTGTTACTGTCGTGTCACTGAATATGTTCTTTTTCTTCCTATGTGTTTGGTCTCGTTAATATTGGTAGATATGTGTGACTTAGTTCTTTTACGTCCTGTCTGTCTTTTACTGTTATCTAAGTTCCATTGTATATATAACATTTCCCAGAATTCTCTTTGTTTTTGTTTGGGTTCTATTCTCAAAATTTTAGCTTCTTCGTAGTTAAAAGTGTGCTTCGTTGCTGTCTGATGTTTGTTAAGTGCCGTTGTCGCGTTTTTGGTATATCTATGTGCATTTAATCTGTCCTGTAGTCGTTGTGATGTCTGTCCTATGTATTCTTTGTTGCAGTCCTTACATGGTATGCTGTATACAACATTAGATTTTTTCGATTTCGGGGTTGCTGTTTTCAGTTTATTGTAAGTTCCTTTCACTTGATTTATCGGTTTATGTATGACCTGCATGTTATATGGAGCTATTATATTTCCTATTTGATGTGATACTTTATTTGTAAACGGTATGGAAATCCGTAGTTTATGTTCTTGTGTTTCTTGTTGTCTTGTTCTTGTGTTAAATATTTTATCAACTCGTTGCTTTATTAAGCCTTCTACCATTGTTCTGGGGAAATTGTTTTTATGTAGTATAGTTTTTAATTTAGTTATTATATGTGGCCTAAGTGGTGGTGATGTTAACTTCAGTGCCCTTTTTTTGGGTGATATGATGGTTTGAGTGGTAATCTAATATGCGGTCAGTGATCTGTTCCTTCTTATACCATTGTGTGTGTATTTCATTTTGTTGTTTTATTATTGTCATATCCAGGAAATTCAATTTATTATTTTCTTGTTCCTCTATCTTAAAATTCAATAATTCGTGTGAATTATTGAAGTCATTTAGAATGTTATTCATCCTGTTAGATGTTGTAATTAGCAAGCAATCGTCTACGTATCGTCTGAAGAAGGTAGAACTGCCGTAGTTACTCATGACCTTTTCTTCCAAACTACTTTGTTTTTTATTTCAATATCAATACACACCTATAACAGCCAATAAATTCATGAATTGATATACTGGATAAAGATAGGTAATAAAGAAGTTGTTTATTTATATATATATATATATATATATATATATATATATATATATATATATATATATATATATATATATATATATATATATATATAATCTCTTGATAATTATTAGCAATAACAGGCTGGTTGAATCTTAAAAAACTCGATTTTATTAAAAAGTTGACGTTTCACTACGACAGTCATAGTTTATCAAAACTTTTGAAAAAATTGAAATCTCCCAAACCGGAGAGTTCAAACAATAGTCCACAAAGGTGTGATTGTCTTCCGTAGCAGAGGTTTCTATTTGTTGTACTATTTTCATCTCCAAATTTTCAATCCAATGCTTTGCTACGCCGTTCTGATGAGGACCAAAGAGTCCGAAACACGTGTCAACGGCTGCTTCCATATAAACGTTCTATACCGATAATTCTGCTCTACTTTTTTAATATTTTCCTGCGACTAATTTCTTTGTTGTTAGATAAATGGTACCCTATTATTTTTATTTTCGAACATTACGTAGGTAAAGGTTTCTGTGGTTTCCATTGCCATCTAATGATAACAATTTTGAATGTTGATATTAGACTGAATAGCACGTAATAAATAACAAAGAACAACCACATTCGGAAAAAAATTTTAGCAAGTCAAAGCAGTCTTTGTCTATTCAAATTTTTTCAGAACAATGAATGTCAAGGAGATTTCAATTTTTTCAAAAGTTTTGATAAACTACGAATGTCGTAGTGAAACGTCAACTTTTTAATAAAATCGAGTTTTTTAAGATTCAACCAGCCTGTTATTGCTAATAATTATCAAGAGATTAAAAATAGATCACAGGCAACAACAATTCGAATAAATATATATATATATATATATATATATATATATATATATATATATATATATATATATATATATATATATATATATATATATATATATATATATATATATATAAAAATATATATATATATATATATATATATATATATATATATATATATAGATATATATATATATTGTAGCATTAAGAAAATATCAAATATATTGAATGGTTTATTTCAGCGCTTTGAATTTATTTTTAAGATCAAATTCCTCCAGCATTATGTTTGGTAGTAGACTGTACCATCTGTATTAAGAAACGGTAATTAGATCGAAACATTTACACTTGTATTACAGAGTTCTGTACAATTAAAAGTTGGGGAGTTGTTGATTGCGAGACGGTTGCGCATTTAACAAAAAAAAATATGTATAAAAACTTATCGCGAAACGAGTAAGTGAAATCCTTTGTCTATTTCAAGAATTAATTCGAGTTTTCGTATGCTAGAGAGAATATAATAATAACGAATAAGTATCGTAGTCTCTTAAGAGGATTTGAACGAATAAAATTAGTTTCTCGTTATTCTATTATTGATATTGAATACTGTGCTTTAAAGAAAAACCCTTTCTAAAAGGTGAGTGTCAAGACGATATTTTGTATTTTCACTAAATTTTTGTGAATCGCTTCACAGGGTTTTTTGTTCACTTAACTTCCACATACTTTGAGTATCCAGCTAACGCCCGATACTGGTCAATTTCCACGTCGTTGTTTAGAAGAAGATTTCAAATTTCATTTCGATTACTGGATCAATAATTGTAAAAGTCGAAGACATCACCATCTCCGAATTAACGTCTCCACCAACATTCTATAGCAACCATTGTTCAAAATGAGTACCAATGCTGTTTCCGAACATCAGGAAAATAAATATATCTTAGTTGTAAAGATTCAGTTCACCATTTCTTGTATTATTTCCTTATCATATCTTATGTCATTCGTGAGTTTATTAGTTTAACACGAATGAAATCAGTTTAATTAGACTCAAACTAATTGGCGCCCTCATAAAATAAAATTTTATTTAAATCAGTGTTCAATACAATTCAGAATCAGTTAATAAAAGAAAAACTCACACCCATTATTATTGCTCTCCGGCGAACAGCTGTCGTTCGCCTTGTAACTGTATAATCAAGTGAAAATTACGTTACAATATATATATATATATATATATATATATATATATATATATATATATATATATATATATATATATATATATATATATATATATATATATATATATATATATATATATATAATATATATATATATATATATATATATATATAATATATAATTCATATATATATATATATATATATATATATATATATATATATATATATATATTTATATGAATATAAATCACATAGCGTGGAAATTTTTTTTTCCTAAAATTTCCCCTGAGATTGTATCTTACACAAAAATCAACATAAATAATCTCTCTGAATGTCATATTTCTAATTTAATGTCGACAATTATTTTTATCCATTTGTGATGCTTCCATTCCTTCCGCTCCTCCGATTTTTGTTCGTGCATCTCATCGCTGATGAAACCAAGATCGCAAAATACGAAAACTGAAAGTTCCGAGATAAATAGAATACTGCGTAGTCTGTTATGAAATATATTCGTGCCACGTAGCAAATAACAGAAAAAAAAGTTCCAGCTATCATAAATTCAGTACGGAATCTTGGAAACTTCTCAACTCGCGAAACACAAGCAATCAACTTGTTCAAGCGGAAAGCGAGTATCAAATAAAGGGAAAAACTTCGGGTTAATCAATGAATATATGATGGCGGCGAAATGCGCTAAAAAATTTCTTCGGAGCAAGTCTCGTTTTCTTGCTTGTTTTTATATCAGTCTAATTGATAAAAAAATTCTGCGAATTTTATTCCAAGAAAAGGTCTTTTTGAATCAAACACTCTGCAGAATTTCACAATGTAGAATACAAATTTATTTCGCAATTGTTTCGGACTACAAGCTCATTGTTTTAAAAGTTTTTTCAAGGCATTTGATAATTGGCTATATAGTTATTAACGTAACAAGGCCGATATGTAGTAAATAACGGATGAGGTTGGATATTGTAATCCGAGGCGCAGCCGAGGATTATAACTAACCGACTCCGTTATTTGCGTATCGGCCGTGTGTCGTTAAAAATTTTTCGTAATCCCGTTGAAAGATTGCATTTTGACTCCGAAGAAAGAAAAAACCCCGTACCTCGCAATTCTAAAGAAAAATCCCAACGTCAGCACTCTGTTGTCATGGACCAGTTTGACAGTTTTATAAACAACGTCAGTTTTTTGTGTTCTCAAGTTCGCTTTAACGACGACCATGGATGAAATTGATGAAATTGAGGAACAAACTCATTCCTTTAGAAATATTGGGAGAATTATGTGCAGTGCAGCGAGTGTTGATTAACTGCCGAAAATAACTCAAGAGCGATATCAAAAAGAATATGAAAATTTTGAAATGTGGCTTAAAAGAAATAATGTAAAGGTGGTTAATGAAGATGTATTACTAGCCTATGCGAAATGAAAACCAGAGGTTTATTCTCCCAACTCGCTGTGGACCAAGATTTCAATGTTGTTATTGTAAGCAGAATGATGTTTTGAAATAAATATTTGAACAAGTGATTTCTTAACGGCCGCCGGCCGTTATGCAATTATAACGGCCGGCGGCCGTTAACACTGACTTTTCAATTGTCATCTGAATACCGTTAAATCAAAATAACAGTATGGGATTACGAAAAACTTCAAACAATTGTATAATTTGAATTAATGTGGCCGTTTTTCGATGAAAATCAATTGTCAAAATGTTTGAGAAATTAAAGTCTGATTTATATTATATGTGAAAATCGTTAAAGTCAGAGTTTCATTTCTCAAACATGTTGCTTTTAGATAACAAGCAATTAGACATGGGTAACTCAGCTGCAGATCAGATCACGTCTCAAGCACTTGAACCGGAGCCGCGAGCCGGCTCATAGGTCTGCTCAATTATAACCTATATGAAGCTCGCGACGCATGAGTCGCGAGCGACTCTAGTAGAACTAGAGGGAGTCATGAGTCATGAGTATAGAATCATTGCATCACACTACGATTTCGTTAGTTATTAATTTATTTGTCAACTATCGAGCGCTCGCGTACGATACAAATATTAAACTTTCGTCTGAGGTCAAAATTCGTAATGTCAAATGAGAAAAGTGAGGTTTGGAATCCCACATTTAAATACTGAACAATCGATCCAAATGCAAGCATAATCTATTTGAGTTACATAGACCGCAGCTCACTAGACGAAACGAATCACTTTTATCAGTTATTATTATTATTATTATTATTACATATTGATAAAGGCAGAGGGACAGGTCCCTATTATGCCCAAAAATAGAGAAATTACAGAATAATTGACCTACTAGCATGTACATATGAAAAATAAATGAAAATAAAATATCTCTACAACAGACCAAAATGAAAAGAAAATACAATATTATAAAATGAGAAAATAACCATTATCTACCCCGATAGAAATTTGTCCAGTCCGTTTTTAAATGTGTTTGTAGATGAAGCAGATACAATGGTTGCGTTGAGATTATTCCAGCTGTCGAAAATTCTATTTGGTAAGAAGTTCTATCTCGACCTATCAGAAAAGTTTTCCTTCTTGAGCTTGAACTGATGACCTGTGAGACGTTCGTCGCGATTAACAGTATACATCATGTCGAGATTTCTAAAATTGAATTTTAATATTTTAAATGTTATAATCAGGTCACCACGGTGGCGGCGACGTTCGAAGGAGGTTAATTGAGCCATAGAAAGTCTTTCCACGTAAGAGGGTCTTCTCAGTCCAAAGGGCATACGAGTAGCGTCTCTGGACGTTTTCCAGAAGAGCCCTATCGCGAGCCAAGTCGGGGTACCAAGCTTGACCAGCGTACTCGAGAATTGGTCTCACATAAGTAGTGTAGAGTCTACAGAACGACCGAAAAGAGATTCGCGAGAAACACTTCCGAATAAGATATAACTTCGAATTCGCACGCTTACAGATTGGTTCTTCTGAGAATATGTAATGTATATGCTTGTTTCTGCCGCAGTAACCGACCACAGATAAACAGTTCAAATTGGAAATTGAAACGTAGTACCTACTACTTTAGCGTGTCCTCGAGCCGTGAGCCGTTCAGTTCGCAGTAGAGTCGCAGCTCAATGACTCAAGTTTCTGTGATCTGAATATTTGAACCGGCTCTGACCTGAGTTACACACGTCTACAAGCAATATGCTTTTGAAAATCTATGACACAATGATCAAAATATCGATGTTCTTCTTGGAGATTCAGAGGTTTAGCGTCAAACGGTGCACACGCTTAACCTCTGAATCCAAAGATTTAGAGATTAAATCAAACACGTGTGTGATGATATATATTTTAATTAAATTTATGTAATAAGTGAATTAGTGAATTTTGCCGCAAAACTAGGAACTCCTCCAACTCTTAGTTCAAACTGGCATTTGGAAAAAATATGTAACAAGTGAAATTGTGAAATTGTAGCTCGTATTCAAAACTGGCCTTTGGAATAACTGAGACATTGAATTAAATTTATGTAATAAGTGAATTAGTGAATTTTGCCGCAAAACTAGGAAATCCTCCAACTCTTAGTTCAAACTGGCATTAGGAAAAATTGTAAAATTAGTAATTAATAGTGAATTCGCATACTTTGGTAGAGACATGGAATAGTTGCAGAATGCAGTTATTGTCAAGACGCTTGTTACGAGCATCTCTACTGTAATACGGGAAAAACAAGCCCCGTCATACATATTATATAAACAATGTTGCCTTGTCACATACGGACAGATATAATGACCTTGGTGTGATAATTACTTCGGATTTATCATGGAGTTAACATTTGACTACTCAAGTGAAAAAAGCCAACTCAAGAATTTATCTTCTCTCTCGTACTTTTACTAACCCAGATCCTGATACGGTGGCCAAACTATATAAGTCTTATGTACGCCCAATATTGGAGTTTGGAAATAATGTATGGCATCCTATACTACTGCGAGACCAACATATGTTAGAGAATACCTAGAGACGAGCCACTAGATTTCCATATGGGCGAGCAAGACCAACGTATGAAGAACGACTACAAACAATGAAGCTTCCTAGTCTCTTGCATCGGCATGAGAGAGGTGACCTTATTACAACTTTCACGGCACTACACGATGATAACTCTCCTATTAGACACCTATTTCACCTCAATGAGGATCGTCCTCTACGCGGACACCCGTATAAGTTGATGCGGGGAACTTTTAGGGGCTCGTCGAAGATGTTCTTCCTTTCTAACCGAATATTTCATCGATGGAACTCGTTACCAGCTGACGTTGTTACGGCGCCTACTTTGAATACTTTCAAAGCTCGGTTAGATGCATATTTTGCTGCACGTGTGCACTAATGTTATATTGTATCTTTTTTTTTTCTTTTTAGAGTTTTATGGGGTTTTGTTACCCTCTACTCTTAACCTTTGTAATAATAATAATAATAATAATAATAATACTTGACCACATGGCCTAAGTTGCCGAGTCATAAAAAATTGAATTAAGAAGAAGAAGTATCAATGTTCTTGGGATATTATAGCCGATAAGGATTAGAAAAACGGTGACCTTGCTACGTTTCGCATCCGTTCTGTCGAAGTTTAAACGTCTAGCAGTTCACCCACCACCGGGTCGACGTCGACCTCGTGGACTGTAATAAATGATCAAGTCGGTCCGGAATCGTATCTAGTCCACATTCCCGTTTCTCATCGTTAAAATATTGATACGGTTAACTGGCCATCGTGGCGGAACGGGAACGCTACATAATCTGTCATAGGTCCTCGTAGGGCGCTTTACGGCGAGGGATACATGTGGTCTTGTGCGAGATTCCTATTAAATAATGAAACGATAAATTACGTTCTCCCACGCCGATGGATTAATTTTATTTATCACCTGGACAGGGAAAGATGAGTTATATCACGTGGTAGCGTGAAAAATCTAATAAAGCTTCTGGGTGAGTGGTGCGTCATAATCGCGTGAGGCAATTATCGGCTTCATCTTTGCGATCGTCGTTTATGGTGGACGCGAAAAGATGGTCTTAATATTCAGCTACGTTATACAGGAGGCTTCTGAAATTTTTGTAACGAAGTTACATTCCAGAGATTGGACGAATAGGAGGCTAAGCCTAATAATTATAAAAATTCTCTCGAGGTCAACTGTCTCCCTATATGCTTATTGATATGTATTTTGTTCAATGCAAGTAGCATGTGCAGTTTCAGAGACGGATAAATTCGACACTCTTGAAGTCAGCTGTATTCGTATATGCATATTGATATGTGTTTTGAAAGAGGATCATGTAGCGGGCGGTATGTTTAGTTTCAGAGACGGATAAATTATTTATTATGTGAATTAAAAACTATGTATTATTTCTCTTTTCAGGTATAGAAGTTACTAGTGGGTATTTATTCTAAATTGAGTACCTATGATTTTGAGTTGATTATTATTATCACAAATTTAATAATCTATTATCTAATGCTATAATCATGAACAGGGATCATCAGAATTAAAGGAAACAAATTTTTGATATATATATATATATATATATATATATATATATATATATATATATTTATATATATATATATATATATATATATATATATATATATATATATATGTATATACATATATGTATATATATATATATATATATATATATATATATATATATATATATATATATATATAATCTCTTGATAATTATTAGCAATAACAGGCTGGTTGAATCTTGAAAAACTCGATTTTATTAAAAAGTTGACGTTTCACTACGATATTCGTAATTGAAATTTCTTTGACATTTATTGATTTGAAAAAATTTTTGAAAAGACAAGGCTGCTTTGTCTTGCTAATTATTTATTATATGCTATTCAGTCTAATATTAACATTCAAAATAGTTATCATTAGATGGTAAGGGAAACCAAAGAAACCTTTACCTACGTAATGTTTGAAAATAAAAATAATAGGGTACTATTTATCTAACAACAAAGAAATTAGTCATGGGAAAACATTAAAGATGTGGAGTAGAATTATCGGTATAGTACGTTTATATGGAAGCAGCCGTTGACACGTGTTTCGGACTAGTACAACAAACAAAATCCTCTGATACGGAAGACAATCACACAATTGTGTTTTATTGTTTGAACTCTCCGGTATGGGAGATTTGGTCAAACTTTGCCACGGAGGCGATTAATGCTATCCGCGAGAACTAAGAACGAGTAAATAAACAATAACAAAGAAATTAGTCGCGGGAAAATATTAAATAGGTAGAGCAAAATTATCGGTATAGTTCGTTTATATGGAAGTAGCCGTTTTTAATGAAATTTTTTATTTATTTAGAATTTCAAATCTTTTAAAAAAAGGTACTTTCATTAAAAACGGCTACTTCCATATAAACGAACTATACCGATAATTTTGCTCTACCTATTTAATATTTTCCCGCGACTAATTTCTTTGTTATTGTTTATTTACTCGTTCTTAGTTCTCGCGGATAGCATTAATCGCCTCCGTGGCAAAGTTTGACCAAATCTCCCATACCGGCGAGTTCAAACAATAAACCACAATTGTGTGATTGTCTTCCGTATCAGAGGATTTTGTTTGTTGTACTATTTTCATCTTCAAATTTTCAATCCAATGCTTGGCTACGCCGTTCTGATGAGGACCAAAGAGTCCGAAACACGTGTCAACGGCTGCTTCCATATAAACGTACTATACCGATAATTCTACTCCACATCTTTAATGTTTTCCCATGACTAATTTCTTTGTTGTTAGATAAATAGTACCCTATTATTTTTATTTTCAAACATTACGTAGGTAAAGGTTTCTTTGGTTTCCCTTACCATCTAATGATAACTATTTTGAATGTTAATATTAGACTGAATAGCATATAATAAATAATTAGCAAGACAAAGCAGCCTTGTCTTTTCAAAAATTTTTTCAAATCAATAAATGTCAAAGAAATTTCAATTACGAATATCGTAGTGAAACGTCAACTTTTTAATAAAATCTCGAGTTTTTTAAGATTCAACCAGCCTGTTATTGCTAATAATTATCAAGAGATTAAAAATAAATCACAGGCAACAACAATTCGAATAAATAATTATATATATATATATATATATATATATATATATATATATATATATATATATATATATATATATATATATATATATATATATATGTATATACATATATATATATATATATATATATATATATATATATATATATATATATATATATATATATATATATATATATATATATATATATATATATATATATATATATATATATATATATATATATATATATATATATATATATATTCAAGAACAACCCAAATTCTTCGATAACATCCACTGAACAAACGACCCCTCTGGTCATAACGTGAGTAAGGGTTTCTGTGGTTTCCTTACCATCTAATATTAGCAGACCTGACTGCTGATATTGGACTTAATAGCACGCAAACAACAATAATATTTTTTCCTGAAGTTTGTAACACTCTGTAGAGTAATTCTGCAATTTAAACTCCATTGTTTATGTTTTTCTGCAGATGCTGATTCATTCTTAACATTTTGCTCTTCAGTTCGTCTCGATATCGTTCTCGGTTGAAGAGATATGAATTTTTTAAGAAAACATTACACATTTTGCAACAATTGTGTTTTGTTTTGGATTCTTTCGGTTTCCATAGAAACTCACTCCGCATTCGTTAACTAGTTTTATCTGACATTTCGAACATCTGAAACATTTGGCTTGTGAATTCCGTATCTACTTTTTATTCGCGATGCCTTTGTCATCCGAAGATTCAGCTAGAGCTGTTGCTCTTCATGATGTTGGTTGTACAGAGAAGTGGCGAATATGATGGATTTAATAAAATCTAGCGTCGAAAGAGCCATGGCAATGTTTCAAGAGACCGGAAGTTAAAGTAGAAGACAAGGGTCTGGAAGATATCGTGCTACTTTTTTCGTTGATGATCGCTTTATTAGGGACTCAGTTTTAAGAAATCGACATACCAGTGCGGTAGAGATAAGGAATGAACTTGAAATAGTCCGTCAAGTTAATGTCACAGCTCGGAGGTATATCGACAAAATTCTGGAAGAAAATGTTGCTGGTTTTTCACAATTGATTGGTAACCAATTACATGTCTTCTACCATATCTTCCGGTCTCTCGAAACCTTGCCACGGCTCTTTTCACGCGAAATTTTGTTAAACCCATCAAATTCGCCACTTCTCTGTAGGAATAACCAACATCATGAAGAGCAACAGCTCTAGCTGAATCTTCGGATGACAAAGGCATCGCGAATTGAAAAGTAGATACGGAATTCACAAGCCAAATGTTTAAAGTGTTCGAAATGTCAGATAAAACTATTTAACGAATGCGAAGTAAGTTTCTATCGAAACCGAAAGAATCCAAAACAAACCATCATAGTTGCAAAATGTGTAATGTTTTCTTAAAAAATTCATATCTCTTCAACCGAGAATGATATCGTGACGAATTAAAGAGCAAAATGTTAAGAATGACTCAGAATCTGCAAAAAAATATATACACTGGGGTTTAGATTGCAGAAATGCTCTACAGGATGTTTCAAACTCCAGGAAGAAATATTCTTTAGCTATTTTTCTTTATATTTCTACATGTACACTTTTTTCTTCAAAATTGAACATTACCCATACTCGAAACATCTATCTACATTTTGAAAAAAAAAACATTCAAATCGGACTAAGAAAAAAAAAGTTATCATCCATTAAATTTCATCAATATTTTGGCTGTCCCGAATTTCAAGTAGGTGAGTGTGTATAAATATATATATATATATATATATATATATATATATATATATATATATATATATATTATATATATATTATATATATATATATATATATATTATATATATATATATATATATATATAGATTAAAAATTTGAACCAACTTTGCTCTCATGAAAAGATTTATTCTTTTTTTTTCATTAACTAACTCTCAAACTTTATTAATATATTTCGATGTGTCAGCTAATTTTCATTCCCTAGGAAGGGACAGATGAATTATATCACATGGAAGCGTGAACAATCTTGTTAACCTCTAGACTAGAAGATTATCATCAGTTTTATGGTTGATGCAAAGATATCTTCTCAATATTCAACTCCATGATCTAGAATACTTTTCAATTATGGTACTAGTATGAGAATTAACAGAAAATTCACTAGAAGAAAAACCAAGCTTCTGAAAATTAATATAGTATACTTGTGTCATGACTATGAACATCCATATAATAAATTTGCCCTATAAACGTTTACTACGTTATGGATTCATTTTAGTTACCATAAATATAGACAGGAAAAGATGCGTGATAGAGTGAAATATCTAACAAAGCTTTTGGAAGAAGAGTGGCGGGTTACGATGGCGTGAGGCTATTATGAGCTTCATATTTACGATAGTCATTTACCTATGGTGGATGCGAAAATATGTTCTCAATATTTAGCTTCGTTCTACAGAATGCTCCTAAAAGGGAGAGTAATAAAGTTCATCATGAGAGCGTAAGAGAATTTTCCAGAGATAGCCTGGGTTCTGAAAATCAATGTGAAGTTATGTTACGTTCTTCAACATATTAATTAATTATCATGTAATTTTTGAATCATTCTTACCTACAAGAAAAATTTATTCTCAACACCAATATTATAAATAGTTGTTGGAATCCGTCGTTACTACGTGATAATTTAACATGATGAAACTTGAATTTACTACGTTTATTATCACAAAAATAATTTGAAAAATATAACACTGCGATTGCAATTTCGGTCACTAGACCATCATCGGGCAGATTGAGTTGAGAACTGAATACATAATTACAGATTTGCGCTCACGGGTGGGAAAGAATTATTACAGGTACCTAAATAGACAAGAGGGGCTAATCGAAGTGGGTTTCTCAAATTGGTACAATAAAATGTTCTTAGAAAAATCATTATTGCCTGAATACACTAAATATAGGAGAATATATCAAGTCAATCTGGTCGTTAAGCAAGATATCTTTTGCATTCTGATTGAGTTTAAAAATTTCTAATGATTCTTAGTAAGTAAGTTTGGTTGCTTTCGGTAATTTGTGCATAATTTGAAAGTTATCTATTTGTGAAAACGGGTGGTGGTTTTCACGGCAATGATTTGAAAACGATGAATCCGTTTTATTTTTCAAAAAAGATTGTTGGTGTTCTTTAAATCTTGTCTTGAACGATCGATCACTCTGACCTATATGCACTCCTTTACATACAGGACAAATCAACTTATAAACTCCTGAACTTTCAAATTTTGAAGTGATATCTTTGTGCATTGAATGAAAATCCTGAGAGTTTTGTCTTAGGTTTGAAAGCTATTTAAATATTACATTTTAGGTATGACATTAGCCTCAGAGTTTTTTCAATTCCATTATCCGTACCAAATTTAGCGAAATAAATTTGTACTATGAAAATATTTGCTTCAAATAATGGTTTTCTTACAAGTTTGATATATAAAATGATAAACAAGAAACGTACAACAGCATATATCCTCAATTGAAAGTAAAAAAATTGGAAAAATTCACATCATTAACATAATTTGGTCCTCTAACAGAAAAATGAAGGACGCCCTACTGCGTAGCACTAGGAATGATAAAACCCCTCGGCGCATGTGCATGTCGTCAATATTTTTTTAATGTACCTATTATATAAATTAAAAATAACAATGAAAGTCGATATTACGAATGAAATGAAGGAAAATTGCAATAAATGTATTAATAAGTCAATATTACGAATAAAATCCGTGAAAATTTAGCAAAAAAATTCATTGTTTGACTGTCGAATTTGAATATCCTATGCCGGCTCATTTGCTGCAAATTATGAATCAAATTGATAAGATGGGAAGCAGACACAGACGCAGAATCAAGCTTAAGCTATCAACGTCGCTTGGTTACCGTGGCACACAGAGCACTTCGACGCATGTTTTGTAGGACTTCGTACATATCGACCTTGGCGCATGCGTATGTCGTAATGCCTATCTAAAAAACGCTATAATTTTTTATTCTTCGTTGGGAAAAAATTGGGAACAAATTTTCTCCGATGAAATCATATGTATTTTATCGATATCCGTTGGAATTTTAAAATCGGACCAGATCCCAACTATTTGTAGTGAGAATTTAGCTTCACCTCGAGGTAAAAACGCTATATTTTTTTATTCTTCGTTGGGAAAAAGTGGTTATTCAAATTCCCTAATGAAATCATATGTGTTTTATCGATATCCGTTAGAATTTTTAAAATCGGGCCAGTTACCAACTTTTTGTCGTGTGACTATAACCCCTTTAGCTTCGACTCGGGGTAAAAAGTTCAGCTGGATCATTGTTAATCCTGAAATCAAATTCATCTAAATGAAATTATAATAATGGCTCTGAGTGTTGATAAGAAAAGTTGATATCGAAATTGCTACTTTCTTGAATAAACAAAAATTTCATTATTCATTCCGATCTCTGATTAACATTATACAAATAGAGAGTTATATAGGATTATTCACAAGAATTTAAATCAATTCTCCACTTCAAAGTTACTCATACCTTCATATTTATATAGACTTATCTTAATAAGATCTTCAAAGCTGATACTTACCCGACTTCATAATCTCTATCTTTAGCTTCTGCTGAATAACTCACAATTCATTCTTTTTTGATAAAATAACAACAATACGCATATAAAAATACTGCTGACACGCACTCCTAGCAAAGTCAGTCGTGTCGTACACAGTTTTTGTCCAAAATCTCATCCCATATTACTTTATTATGATTAGGAGAACTAAAGAGGTACATTTAGTTTCTGTAAAATAGTTTTGTTGAAATGAAACTATTGCTGGTTTTTCAATGATTTCGATTAATATTATTCTTTTTTTCTTTATTTCAGTTCCCCCTCAAAAACCTAAAATAATTGACGAGAATGGAAGAGAAGTATCGTCTGTAACCGGTCCCTATGAAGGCGGTAGAGATGTGAAGTTAACATGCATGGTCAGTGGCGGTAAGTCCCTCTTCAACTCAAAAAGACTACTTATTCAACTGCTATTGACAGTAATATACATTTTCGTTGTAAAACCGCACTCAATTTCAGACCTCACTGTCTTGGAACTTTCATTATCTCGAGAAAAATTTGAATATAATTAACAGTTATCAACCATCAGGAACAAAGTATCGATTCAAATTTTGGATTGATGAGGCCGAAATTAATTAAACATATTGAACTAACGGTTAATAATAACAATTTTGAAGTTTATTAGCCAAATTGACGACAGTGAAACTTGAAAAAATTTTTTGAATTTTGAGTTTGAAATATTGAATGCTGGAAGTGAGCCTCATTACAGATTAACAAGCACAAACTTTCGAGTCCCCTATTCGAATTGATAATACAACAATAAGCCCCCTTTTTAATCTTTCCGAAATTACGGAACTACCTGACTAGTAGTTTAGTATGTAATTGCCTCTTTAACTAATTATTTCTGAAAATCTTTTTATTTACCTTTGTCTTCCTTGTATTGAATTTATCAGAGAAATGTGATAATTTTGCACTCAACATCTGAAGGAGGTGAAGTTTCACCAGGACATGCGTATTTTGTCTAATGAACGTGTAAATTTTCATTTAACCACTGTTTTAATATGTCGATTGATTTTATTTTCTAATAATTTTTTCACATTATTTTCCAATTATAACTATTCATATAGATATATATATATATATATATATATATATATATATATAGATATATATATATATATATATATATATATATATATATATATATATATATATATATATATATATATATATATATATATATATATATATATATATATATATATATATATACCTATATATATATATCTATATATGTGTATATATAGATATATATATATACATTATATATATATTATATATATATATATATATATATATATATATATATATTTTATATATATATATATATATATATATATATATATATATATATATATATATATATATATATATATATATATATATATATATTATTTATTTGAATTGTTTTTGCCAGTGAACTATTTTTAACTTTTTGATAATTATTAGCAATAACAGGCTTGGTGAATCTCAAAATACACGATTTCATTAAAAAGTTAACGTTTCGCCACGACAGTTTTGAAAAAGCCACGAATGTCATGGCGAAACGTTATCTTTTTAATATAATCGAGTTTTTTGAGATTCACCAAGCCTGTTATTGCTAATAATCATCAAAAATTATATATATATATATATATATATATATATATATATATATATATATATATATATATATAGAAAACAAAATTCTTCGTGTTATCGAAACACGTTCGTGGCAATAAAATTAAGCACTAGGACATTTATTTGAAAATAATCAAACAAACCTCCTAGCGGAGCTGGTTATACGAGTTCACGAAACATCGAAATGCCTCCATATACCTTGGACGGTGTATGTTAGAAACATTAAGTTGTTTATCACAATCAATGGAAATGATAGACAGTCTGTTTCGCCCTTATTTGGGACTCATCAGTATCCAACCAAATATTTCTAACGGCCTTATATTTTCCTTCAAGTGACTATATGGCATATAAATATGACACTGCACCACTAGTCGGAAACAAATGAACCACGTCTTACAGATAGATGAAAACATTTCGGCAACGTGAACTCGTACGTCCTGACACCCGAAGTTGGTTACTATATTCGCTAAGCAAGAGTAAAGTTGCCACATCAAATCGATGTAATGCAACATTTACACACCGCCAGTAACAGCGCTCCGATTTTATCCTTTAAACATGCAGCAAATGAATAGAAAACAGAATTCTTCGTGTTATCGAAACACGTTCGACGTTCGTGGCAATAAAATCAAGTACTAGGACATTTATTTGAAACTAATCAAACAAACCTCCTAGCGGAGCTGGTTATACGAGTTATTTATATATATATATATATATATATATATATATATATATATATATATATATATATATATATATATATATATATATATATATATATATATATATATATATATATATATATATATATATATATATATATATATATATATATATATATATATATATATATATGTATATATATATATATATATATATATATATATATATATATATATATATATATAATCACTGTGAATTAACATTTCATCAGCACTTCAACCTCTCAAAAAGGACACATACTTTCGTCTTTTACTGAATAGTTGGCTGGATAATCCCGAAAAGCGTATTTTCGACGAAAATTCTCCGAATTTCCTCTTCATCGAAACCTACATATAATGCGTAGATGTTACCGGGCCTATTTTAATTCGTTCTTTCCAGGTAAACCACAGCCTTCCATAACGTGGTGGAAGGGCGACAAACTAGTCAAGGGCACGGAAACCCGGAGTGGTTTTCAGAACGTCCTCCAGAGCCAGCTCACCATCCGGAATTTGAGGAGATCGGATCTGCTCACCGCAATCACGTGCAAAGCCTCGAATAACAACATAAGCCAACCGGTGTCGGCCATGACCGCCCTCGACATTCAGTGTGAGTCCGATTGTTATTTATGTACATGGTATTATAAAGTTAAACCCGACTGTTTGTTAACGAATGTCCACTTGTTGTCGATGATACTTTGCTAATTTGAACAAAGATACTTATCTATCAAATTATGAGTAGGTGTCGAATAATTTTTCGAAGAACCCAGCTTCTAAAGTCCAAACCATCATCAATTTGCTTTTCACCATACAGAAATGTTGAATGATAAAAAAATAGTATTTCACTTTCAACAAAAACAAAAGCTGTTTCATTGTTTTAAGTCACATCTATGTTGCTCAGTTTTTCAGGAATGATTAATCAAAACTCTTCTTATAAAGTACTCATACTGAAGAGGTGAGGTTTATAAAACTAGTAGCGCCATCGCTGATCAACCGTAGAAAGTATTACCGAGAGCAAGCATGGGAAATGATAAATATTTCCCTGCAATGAATACTCATATATTTCCACGTGGTGTGAGAGATTTTTGGCGATTGTTCACTGATGTTGCCACAGTTTTTACAAACTTCTGTATGGCTCTCATCTCAAAGTGAATTTGGTCCGTGTTCAAAATTGCAATGTACCACGGTATAATTAACATAGTCATGGTAGCTCGAAGCAATTTCAATAAAATTTCGAATACCAATAATAGCTTTACAAATCAATAGTCTCACCTGCAGTTGAGAAAACGAAAAAAATAATTATTAGATGGGAATCGAACAACGAATTTCAATTAGAGAACGTTAACCTCTAAAAATTATAATCAGCCTCTCATTATTTTTCTCTTAGTTATTATTCTATTTTCACCAAGCCTTCACAGCTTGACAGTGAAATTAAAAAAAAACCTGTAAACTGAAGGGTTTCCACAACGTTTCTTATGATTAATATTTAGTATCCAACTGCCACCAAAAAGCTCCATAAGAGATAGTTATAGTAACTTTCCGTTGTATCCTCAAATGTATTTGCAAACTTATATTTCACTCACTTTAACGCATCGATAACTCTGATAAATATTCCATGGTTAATCCAGTCTCTTGAGTTATTTACTTCCTATCTCGGGAGATAAATATTTTCATGACTACAGCACAGTCATCCTGAAAAAATGAATTTATATTTTCAGTTCGTCCGCTGGGAGTGGAAATCTTCGGGGTGAACAATCCCTTATCGGCGGACAGAAAGTACGAGATACCATGTCAGACGTACGGATCTAGACCTCCTGCAAATATCACATGGATTATGGACGGTAAACTACTGAAACCGCCCAGGTTCAACTGTACCCAATCGGTGAGTTGAATTCCCTCATTTCGTCCTAAATGCTTAGTTAAATTTTAAATTTGGAACATCGCGCGATTTCCTTACCCGGATTTTTAATGTTTCATCTCAGTGCTGAGTAATTGTGGATTCGACGAATGAGATTTGAGCGCTTTCTATCTGGCTTTAAACTTCATAGTATTGAATCAACGAATTAGTTACAAGATTTTGTTTCAGTTTTCAACAAGTTAAATAATTTAATAAGTGCAATGGACGTATCAAAAGATCGTCTAAGAGAGAATCCCTCTCTCGGAGAGATTCCCTTCTCCAGGAGCATAATTTAGCCAGGAGATTACTCTTTCCCAGAGATTATCTTCTCCTGGAGCATGGCTTCCTCCAAATCATATATTCTACCAGAGCATACCATCCCCCGAAATATACCTTCTCCTGGATCGTACTTTCTCGCGGAGCTTACCTTCTCTTGGACATGCCTCTTCTCGGAGATAACTGTATTCCAAGGATCAAACCATCCCCTAATAATATACCTTCTCCTGGAACTTACTTTTTCTCGGAGCATACCTTTTCTCGGGGCATGCCTCCTCTCAGATATTACTGTCTTCCAAGGATTACTTTCTCCTGGAGAATACTTTCTCCCAGAGATTACCTTCTCCTGGAGCATACTTTCTCCCGGAGATTGCTTCTACTGGAGCATACCTTCCCCTGGAACATACCTTCTCCTGGAACTTACCTTCTTCTGGAGCTTACCTTCTTGTGGAGCATACCTTCTCCTGGAGCATACCTTCTTCTGGAGCATACCTTCTTCTGAAGCATAACTTCTCTTGGAGCATAACATCGCCCGTAGTATACCTTTTTATTGAGAAAATTTTCTGAAATCTTTTCAGGAACATGAAAAACTTCATAAGGCTGTCTACCAATAATCCAGTTCGAAAGACCATGGACACATCGGCTACAACAACAACTGAAATAACTCGATAATAAATTGTTATAACACATTTAACAGTTACAATATCATGTTTTGAGAGTTATAGGTGGAAATTTTGACGAAGGTAGAAACATACCGTAACCTTCGATAATTGTCTTTTGTACCAGTTTTTTAAAAACTAACTAAACACGTGCAGAAAGTTCAAAGAGATATCAAATCGACGTTAGTAGCGGGGTTAATGTGCTGTCAATTCACTTTATCAAAAGCGTTATATAATAGGTCAAGCTACAGAGATTTTTTCATGTAAAAAGTGTTAGAAGAAAACCAGCTCCGCCATTGTTTGTAAAATAATTCCACATGATATAGTGATATGTTTTTCACTCGACTTCATTATTTATATTTTTGTTATTAACAATTTTATGCAAAAAATCGCGTTGTTTGTAGTTTTTTGCTTATAAAATTGAAACTATCAGAGTAATCGTGATAATGTCAATAGACTTATTGTAGAAAATGAGAAGACGAAAAAAATGAGAGGTCGGACGACTCGATCAGACCCTTAGTCTAAGGGAGAATTGAAAAAACCGGCCAAAATGCAGTTTTTTCAAAAGTTCATAACTCGGTTATTTTTTGAGTTGTAGCGTAGATCCTCCGGTTAGTATTATTTATCAATATAAACTTTATTTGTGCGAAGAGCAGGAACTGTCCGATGCATGGTTTTTGATCTGTGGCCATTTGAATATTTTACTATGCAATATTCCAGCAGACCTGAATGCGACAGGTATGGTCTGATTTCAATTTACAAAAAAGATTTTGAAAGTAGAATTCTCATAGTTCAAAACGTTCATCTTGGTTTTTCATGAAAACGCTGAGAAATATGTTAAAAATAAAGCTGAATATGACGAAAAAGGGCCAAGAAATAACCGTCATGTTCAAAATGCCGACGCTTTCTAATGTCGTGCTTATCCTTGCCTGCTGCTCTACCCCCACTCTTCAACTATTCTCACGCGCTTGGCCGTTTTTCGTCATGTTCAGCTTTATTTTTAACATTTTTCTCAGCGTTGTCATGAAAAACCAAGATAAACGTTTTCAACTATGAGAATTCTACTTTCAAAATCTTTTTTGTAAATTGAAATCAGACCATACCTGCCGCATTCAGGTCTGCTGGAATATTGCATAGTAAAATATTCAAATGGCCACAGATCTAAAACTATACATCGGACAGTTCCTGCTCTTCGCACAAATAAAGTTTATATTTATAAATAATACTAACCGGAGTATAACGCTACAACTCAAAATATAACCGAGGTATGAACTTTTGAAAAAACTGCATTTTGGCCGGTTTTTTCCAATTCTCTCTTAGACTAAGGGTCTGATCGAGTCGTCCGACCTCTCATTTATTTCGTCTTCTCATTTTCTACAAAAAGTCTATTGACGCTATCACGATTACTCTGATAGTGTCCATTTTATAAGCAAAAAACTGAAAAAACGATTTTTTGCATAAAATTGTTAATAACAAAGATATAAATAATAAAGTCGAGTGGGAAACATATCACTATATCATGTGGAACTATTTGACAATGGCGAATCTGGTTTTCTTCTAACACTTTTTGCACAAAATGCTCACTCTAAATCTCTGTAGCTTGGCCTATAAACTAATATGAAATATTTTAATTCAAACAACGTGCCGTTTCGTCAGCGGTTTCAAATTTATACTCCCAATTTATCACGTCACGCTCCGCCCTTTGAAACCTATCGACTCGACGAAAAGTGTTTCAAGTCGCAGATCTTTCAGCTTTGAAACCTCATAATATCGAGACACATATAAAGAAATAAATAAATTTTCAGATCTGGTTTAATTTTCCAACAAGTGGAATAATTTAATGAATGCAAGAGACATATCAAAAGATCGTCCCTCTTTGCCGAGGCACCTTTTTCTCCCGGAGCATATTTTCTGGGGCCTTTTCTGGGAGCACTCCATTTCCTCCGAAACATCGAAAAACTGCGGCAGACATCGGTCCGAACATAAAAGCAGAGTTATTTATTAAATTCGTTTCTGAGGTTTTACAGTTGATTCAAAATATCTCTTTGTGAGCTTTTGATAATATATTTATTCTTTCATGTCTGAAGATTATTACTGCCAACTGAGTTTTCCTTTTCAGTTATCTGAATAATTTTTTCTTTGCAGGTATTTTAATAATTCGATATTTTAATATGTCGGTACAGAGTTAGATACAATATCTTCCTGAAATGCATAAACGTAAATAAATGAGGTTATCGAATATAATATATTGTATAGGTATCTACTGTTAGAACGACAAAAGACAAAAATACGAATTTTTCTAGATTCCTAGATCCTAACGCACGTGGTGCATACAAGATTTTATTTTTCACGAAAAAATTATTTTATTATAATGAAAAAGCGATTTTGAAATCGGTTCATTGCTCCTATACTTCCCATTTTCCTTCTCATAGTAGGCATGCCATTTGTTGATATTTTGACGTTTGTGAATATTTTTGTAATCATATTTAGTGAATATCATTGCTGCTTTCTTTGTGTTGTCTTATAGAAATAATGGAAATGAAAATGAATTTACCCAAGAATATTATAGAAAATGCAGCCGAAGCTGCGAATAATTCATTGCCGAAGAAATCCAGAGTCGTATACGACCAGGATTATGAAGTATTTAATCAATGGAAGTTGCTTCATTTCTCCTCGTAAAATGAGTGGGCGTTATGATCCATAATGCCCGCTCATAACGCCCCTAGTGCATAATGAGAATATTCATAGCAACCGTATCTAAGGTAAAATCAACTAATAATATAGAAGTGAAAAATAAACGATCTTTGCGTTTAAATTGATTGGTATATTGTTCGATATAAACGAGCGTAATTAATAAACATTAACGACTGCTTTCGCTAATAATTAGACACATAGTTATGTCAAAGGGAATATACGCGACTATGAAAACTGAACCAATTAATAAAGGCTAATTACAGTTACTACAGAGGTCCCCTTGTTCCGGCAAGGCACGTAAATAACTCCGGGCGAGCTGTAGGGTTCAAAGTAAATTGCGTTGGTATAATACACGCCGGACAAAGGTGGTCTGCGACGGGTAATAAAACTGAACCACCTTGACGAAAATCCAGGAGATGCTCGCTGATATAGTTTAAACCTGGAAAGCACAGACTTATAGGGAACAGGGGCCACTCGGGAAAATCATAAGTCAATGACGGGCCACTACAAACAATACTTATTAACTTTTCAGTACACAGGTGAAAAAAATTGCGCTAGTAGACGGGTCGGGTCTGTCAGACCCTATATCACAATATATTTTTTTTATTAAAAAAATTTTTTTCCAGTTTCATTCATGTTTTATTTTGAAGTATTGAAGAGTTTTCTTTAATTTAAATAATAAGAAAGCCAATTTTCTTATTTTTTAATATTTTTATAATTGCAATTGAACCCTATTCTTTTTTTAACATTAAGATGCCAGAAAAAAAATGTCGATGTTAGGAATTCTTAAACAGAGCTCATATAAACTTTATTAACTGAAATAAAACAAGTAATTCAAAAACAGGAATGAAAAACTTCATACAAAATATCTACTACTTTTGCTCAATACATTCGAAACAAACATTTACTACATGCTCTAAACAGGAATTATTACATTCTTTAGAATATTTTGTTTATATGAACATAATGAATATATATATATATATATATATATATATATATATATATATATATATATATAATATATATATATATATCAGAATATATATCATATATATATATATATATTATATATATCTAAATATATATAAATATATATATATAATATATATTATATGTATAGTATATATATATATATACATATATATATATATATATATATATATATATATATATATATATATATATATATATATATATATATATATATATATATAATATATATATCTAAATATATTAAATATATATATATATATATAATATATAATAATATTATATATATATATATATATAAATATATATAAATATATATATATATATATAAATATATATATATATATATATATATATATAAATATATATATATATATATATATATATATATATATATATATATATATATATATATATTCAGGTTGAATATATTCAATTTCTTCGATTATAAAATTTGAAAATGCCTCCTAAACAAGATGAAGGGTAGACCCAAAAAAAATAGATAAGAGTATTAGAGAAAATACCTTCACTATATGTTGCAAGCATTTACCATATCAGCAAATCCAGAGGATAATGACTTCGAATATAGTCCAAGTATTGCAAACTGGCGGTTTTAAGCATAATTCAAGAAAACATGTTGTCGGAATATTTAAGGACCTCAAAAAATGCGTCAAGGATAACAGCTGTTCAGATCAGAGAGTTAACTTATCAATTCATGATTTCAATAAGGTTCAAAATCGCTTACTCGCTTCCATCAACTTCGAAGCTAGCGGCAATTTAGTACAACATCTGGTTTCGTTGTCATTTTGTGGAATTCAGTGAAACCTTTAAAATGATAAAATCTAGGATTATCTGTTAGGAACGGCAACATAGTCTACCAGATGGAAAATCATTCGACTGGAAACTGTGGCTCGAATAGAGGCAACCTGCATTTCCAGGTAGGTTGTTCTTGTCCGAGAAAACTAACCGCGTAACAGCTTTCCTCTTGATACAGTGGGTATTTATACCCTGTTATGCATTTTCCAACCCACGGGAGTACACGGTTTCTGAATTCGGCAACCGTAAACCGTAACCGTATCTAGCTGCGGCCGTCAACTGGGAAATGGAAATTCGTAATATCTCAATAGCACTTAGGTACTCGGATGCTTTAAACGAAGCAATTAGTTATTCGAAGTAGAAATGCCTACATTTAGGAATACTTGTACTCTTCCTTCGCTTACATTATTATTTCAAAAATATCTGATTCGTAATATTTCTGCACGAAAGAGTTTTATTTTCACCTGTTCTATTTTAATAATGGATTAGGAGTATTTTTCGATACTTCAGAAGTCTACACATATATATATATATATATATATATATATATATATATATATATATATATATATATATATATATATATATATATATATATATATATATGATATATATATATATATATATATGAAAAACTTGGTTCACGGAATGAACCGCGTAAAAGATTTGAAAAATCTAGACGTTTCGGCTCCTTTTGCCAAGCCATCTTCAGGAGAATTAGAAGGGAAATAATTCAGAATCGTGGCCTCAATCTGCCTACTCCACGATTCCAATTAGGAGGAATCGGAAACAGTACGATTGCGTGGTCTCAACCTGCCTACTCCACTAACCGTATTGCTTCCTGTCAACTCTGAAGTCTCAACCTGCCTACTCTTCAGCTTCAACTGACGGGCCGATCGTCGCGTGGCCGTATTTATAGTGGAGGGGGGCGGGTACTCACGCTCATCAGTGCGGGATGCACTCTGATTGGGTGTGACATGGCAACCACTGAGAAGTGGTTTCCATGCTGATGGGAGTCTGTGACTGTCATCTCTGGTGTTCAAACAATTTGGACGTTTTTCTATTTCTACAGCTTCACGGAAAATTCGGGATTTGAAAGATCGGACGGGGGCAATAGTTCTTGTATTGGGGAAATCGATAATGTGGCCTGTTTGGCGTTCGTGATATCTGAGTGTCTTACTGAAAGTGAATGTTCTTTGGCACGGACCTGAATTCGTCGGATAGTTTGTCCTATATAAGAACGGGAACAATTGGAACAGGGAATCTCATAAACACCGTGATTTTCGTTAGGAATTTTATCCTTGACGGATCTGACCTGATGAGAGATTTTTTGTTGAGTGGTGAATATTGTTTTGATGTTTGTGTTTTTGAGAGATCTTGCGATCTTATCTGTTATTCCTTTGATGTAAGGAAGAAATAATTTAGGTGTAGATTCTTGTTCAGTGGGATTGGAAGGAGGTAGAGGTGGGGTGATGTTTGTGTGTTTGCGTATGTTCTTGTTTATTTGATATGTGTTGTAAATGTTCTGTAATAATATATGTATTAGAGTATTGAGTTCTGATTCATGGTGTTCGTCGTCAGATAGTCGAATGGAGCGGTAGATTAGGGTATTAACTACAGAGTTAAGTTGAGAAGGATGGTGGTGAGACTGGGTGTTCAGATAACGGTTTGTATGGGTGGGTTTACGATAAACTGAATAGGAGAAGCCTTGGGATGGAAGTTTTTTGACCATGACATCGAGAAATGGCAGAGAACTATCGTTTTCCACTTCCATTGTGAATTGGATACTTGGATGTATGCCATTCAAATGATTCAAGAAGTGGAGCAACGAGTCTCCGCCATGGGGCCAGATCGCATAGACATCGTCTACATAACGTAGCCAGCATGATGGTTTAAGGTCGAATGACGAGAGAGCTTGGGTTTCGAAATGTTCCATAATTTCAAGAGGTTATTCCGTGAACCAAGTTTTTCAAATACTTCCGACCGCGGAAATGTTTCTGAACATTATATATATATATATATATATATATATATATATATATATATATATATATATATATATATATATATATATATATATATAATTATTTATTCGAATTGTTGTTGCCTGTGAACTATTTCTAATCTCTTGATAATTATTAGCAATAACAGGCTTGTTGAATCTTAAAAAACTCGATTTTATTAAAATGTTGTCGTTTCGCCACGACATTCGTGGTTTTATCAAAAACTTTTCAAAAGTTTTGATAAAGCCACGAATGTCGTCGTGAAACGTCAACTTTTTAATAATACGAGTTTTTTAAGATTCAACAACCTTGTTATTGCTAATAATTATCAAGAGATTATATATATATATATATATATATATATATATATATATATATATATATATATATATATATATATATATATATATATATATATATATATATATATATGAATATATATGTATATATATATATATAAATATATATGTATATATATATATAGGGTGTTCCAGAATAACGTCAGAAAATTTCAAGAGGTTATTCCTGAAGACATTTAAAAAAAAAGTTCTCATGAATGTAGGTCCGCAAATGCTTTCTCACCGAAATGAAGGATGTTGAAGTTTGAAACAAAAATAACATTTTTTTAAACATCTTAGAAACCACGAAAGCTATCAAAATGAACTTTAGAACATTGTTATAGCTTCCCAAGCTCCATACACTAGTGTTGTAATTTTTTCCAAAACTGTTCAGGGGCAAATAATACAGTGGTACCATGAGTTTCATTAACACATATTTCTGAGGAAGGGAATTATTAATAAAAAGAAAAGAGATAAGCAATAAATTTGAAGTCTATTGAATAAATTTTGTCTCTTGCTTCAATTTGATATTCTCAATCGTTTTCTCAAACAAAGCGAAAACCTAGAATACCAAACCTAATTTTGGTATAAGTTTTATTTACCAATAATGACCTCCCTCAAAAATATGGTTAAATGAAACTCGCGGTACCACCCTCTTCTCCGTTCCTTAACAGTTTTGGAAAATATTCCAACAGTAGTTTATAGAGTTTAAGGAGCTATAACAATGTTATAAAGTTCATATTGAAACCTTCATCAGTTTAGAAGATTTTTTAAAAAAATTACTTTTTTTTTCAAACTTCAAAACTCTGTATTTCGGTGAAAAAGCATTTGCGGACGTACATTCATTTTTTCTCAAATTGTCTTGAAGAATAACCCCTACAAATTTTCTGACGTTATTCTGGAACACCCTATATATATATATATATATATATATATATATATATATATATATATATATATATATATATATATATATATATATATATATATATATATATATATATATATATACAGGGTAGCGAGAAAGTCCGGCAACAAGCGATTTTCTTTAAAACGATCTGAGTTATAATTTTCAAATTTTAGGGTTATTAACGGGAATATATTCTGCGTTTTTTAGAGGACCTGTCAAAGTCAGGTGACGTCACCGTTCAGTGTACCGCCGCCATCTTAGATTTTTTTAAATGGCAACGTAGGTCGAATGATATATCGTAGAAAAGCTTATTTTTTCCTCTTTACAAAAATATAGAACAAGTACCACATTACTCAGAAAGTATCCTATAACATTGCAGATATGTGTGTTAATTTCTCTATATTTTGGAAGATTGCTGGTACGTCACTGGTATACGGTTAATAAAAAAAACAGTAGTAAGCAATGAAAAAATATGTCAAAAATCACCTGTCAAATGTCAGAGTCTTTAATTTGATAACAGCAGTGTTTAAACCATATTTTCAAATAGTAAATTGATTTAATCTTGGTATTTGATACATGCAGTGTTTGAGTTGTATTTGTGAGAAGTAAATTAAGAATGGTGTACTTATCAGAAAAAGAAAGGATCCAGATACTAATGTTAATTGGATATGGCGATAAAAAACGTACATATGAAGAAATAAGTCATTTGTTCAATGAGTTGAATCCTCAACATGCCCCCATAAGTAAATCAACAGTTTCCAGACTATTAAATAAATTTTATGAAACCGGTAGCGTAAAGGATCGCCCAAGGTCTGGCAGACCAAAAACTGCAACTAACGAAGATAAGACGTCCTAGTAGATGTTCAACAAAATCATCAAACATCTACGTATGAATTGGCAGGAAATCGTGATATTAGCAGGAAGTCGGTAGAAACAATTTAGCATCAAAATAAGTTCCATCCATACAAAACTAAAAACCACCAAGAATTAGCTGAGGATGATTTTGATCGAAGATTAGATATTTGTGAAACGGTTCTAGAGAAAATTGGTGATCAAAATAATTTCTTAGATTCATTTGTATTCAGTAATGAAGCTACATTTTGTCTAAACGGCACTATTAATGGACATAATTGCCAGTATTGGTCAGATTATAATCCCCAATGGATGGTTGAGGCCCATACACAATACCCACAAAAAGTTAAAGTATGGGCTGGTTTGGTGAAAAACCATATCATTGGTCCATTTTTTATAGACGGCGCTCTTACTGGTGAAAAATATCTTCTACTGAATCAAATTATACCTGAAATTACTGCTCTATTTCCAAATATGAATGTATATTTCCAACAGGATGGTGCACTGCGCACTTTCATAAAAACGTTAGGCAATGTTTGGATATAACTTTCCCTCAGAGATGGATTGGTCGAAGAGTGACCAGCAAGATCTCCCAACTTGAGTCCACTTGATTTCTTCTTATGGAGATACCTGAAGGACCGCGTGTATGTTAACAGACCAACAAACATAGACGATTTGAAAGATCGCATACATCTTGAAATGCAAGGATTTTTACCAGACATTATCAACAATTCCATTCGAAGCTTCCAAGACAGATTGTATTATTGCCAAGAAACAGGTGGCCAACACTTTGAGCACTTTTTATAAAGAAACAGTTGATTAAGTGTTATTATTCTAGTTAATTCTTTTGTTATATGATATGTGTTGAAAAATTGAATATTTTAAGTTTTCGACACTTGTTTCTTGTATTTTTTAGGTAATGTTGCACTTATTTAGTATTTTTGAAAAGAGGAAGAAATAAGCTTTTTTACGATATATCACTCGACCTACGTTGCCATTTAAAAAAATTCAATATGGCGGCGGTACACTGAATGGTGACGTCACTAAACTTTGACGGATCCTCTAAAAAACGCAAAATGCAATCGCGTTAATAACCCTAGAATTTGATAATTATATCTTCGATTGTTTCAGAGAAAATAGCTGGTTGCCAGACTTTCTCGCTACCCTGTATATATATATATATATATATATATATATATATATATATATATATATATATATATATATAATTATCACGCTATTCGATATGAAGCGTTGTGGCTAAAGTATTTGATTTTCTGAAAGTTTTTTCTTTAGAATGGATAGGGACCTAGCAGGACTACATTCACAAAATATGTCCATGTTATACAGGGTGTGTTAAAAACAAGAAAAGTATCAAAGTTGTTATTTTTTAAATGGAATTGTCTGTATATTATTCAATTTTTGGATTTTACGATAAAAACAAACGCCAGTTTCACTGGAGTTTTATTCGCCTAAACCTTATCTTATCCTTAAAATATCTCGTATTTAGTGAACATGTAGTATTAGTTTTAACGCTTGAACTCTCAACGGGTGTTTTCTTGTTTTTAACCAAATAAATGATAAGGCCTACTTACTGGAGCAGTTACACACTTGAAATATTGACTAACTTAGTCTTTGTGTGTAAAAATGAAGGTAAAATAATTCCAATAATTCTTTGAGTGGTATACTTGCCATTCTGGTAATTCAAAAAACAACACATTTAATATGATCAACTGTGGATTAAGATTGATGTAGTTGTCTATTATTAGATTAAACATTAAATAAATTGGGCATTATATTAAATATTAATATAACATTCTGTTCTAATAATTATCTTAGTTACATAAAACCCAAAATCCAACAATGATACTATCCTAACAATGTAAATGATATTCTCAAGTTTAGAATACGTTCTGTGTGTGACGTCATGCAGTGAATACTGAACAATTATTCACTAGTGAATAATGAACAATTATTCACTAGTGAATAATAAGTATTGTTGTACTTCAGGAAGCACATATATATATATATATATATATATATATATCGTTTCATAGAACAGTAATTTGATTTGTCTCTTTCAAAACTTGTTTTTATCATAGAACTCTTCCCCTGTATAAATAATGAAAATGATATTCTATGAAAATTATACTCACTAAAAATATTTTCATAAGTATCTAATCGTGGACAACGTACAGTATTGCACCAGCATATGATGGCTTTTATTCACACAAGTGATTTACGACACTCGCCTAAGGCTCGTATCATAAATTTCGCCCATATATAGAGAGAAAATTATTATGATACGAAAACTTATTTCGACACACAAAGCAATAGTGAAATTTGCTTTAATCGTTCCTGATCCTGCTCGCTGATCCTTCGTTCTGCTTTCGATCCTAGCTTCTGCTTCGATATGCCGTGCCTGTTCTATATCCGGAGCGGGAATTTCGAGGTCAGGAAATTGTTGTCAGAAACACGGATGTAACTGTTGACATTCGGTAAAGATCAGTCACAGTTAAGTTGAAAATTAAATTTTGGCGGTATAGTATTACCTCGAAGTTTGCGCGATTCCGCTGTACATGTTCTAACAGAAATTGTGATATCAGGATCGCAAGTTACGTTTCGACCCTGACTAAGCTAATTAATACTACGCAATGATTCGGTTGTAGGAATTTGAACAACTGATCCGTTAAAGTTTGCTGTTTTATTCCCCCTTCGAGAGGTCTCTAGGAGGTCATTTTAATAGATCGGTCATTTCATAGGCTGTAACGAACCATTGAAAAATAGAATTTTAGTGAGCAATGGAAGTGTGAACAGAAAACTGAAGCTGTCCATTATGAATTATCTCAATATATGTAGCTCTTATAGTTCATAGCTCTTCCAAAAGTTCTTTATCCTAGAAGTTAATACGGCCCCTTTGTATGTAGTTATTATTGAATAAATAAGGCAGACGTTGATTAGAGAACTTTCAGCTAAGCTTATTGAGCATTCATTTTTGATCAAGAGGAATATTCAGTTCGGATTACATCCGGATTCATTTCATCGTTCTCGTCATTTAACCACGAGTTCATAGGCACCCCACATGAAGTTCTAGTTCATATTATTAACCTAACATTTATACACATTATGTGCGGTATTCCGGCGCCGATTGCCTCTTTAACCCTGTTTTAGGTAATTAGTAATGAGGCGTACTAACCCAGGGGGGCCGACGGCTTAACGTGTCCTCTGAAACACGGTAGCGGTGGTATAGAAAATTTGTTGGTTTGTCGTGGGAGTCGAACCCACGTCCTCTCGATTGCTAGTCGAGAGCGATGCCACCTGAGCCATCACCGCTACGGATTGCAATATAATCTGGGGAGAGCTCAGCAAAAATAAACAAAAAATCTACAAGTCACACAAAATAGCCTCATCAGAATATGCATGAAAAAAACCAGACTTTTTTCAACAACTTTACTACATAACGAAGCTGATATAATCGTTTTGAAAAAATTATTTATCTACCAGTCGTTACTATACATGCACACAAAAACAGAACCAAAAATAAACACCAACAAACACCATCTAACTCGATCGATCAGGAATCTATCATTGGAAGTTTTCGAAAAGTCATATGCAAAAATCCATTTTTTATATTGGCCCAAAATTATATAACTCAATGTCACTTGAACCAAAACATTTCAAAAGTGAATTCATTTTCAAGAGAGAAATAAAAAACTTATCAATGGAAACAAATTCAATTTCGATCTTATTGTATAATGCCTCTAGCTCACTAGCACAAACATGAAAAATAAGACACTGTTTGATCCAATCGATTAATTAATGAGCTAGCTCCCAACCTAAATCTACCTATTATAGAAATATTTTTGTTGTGTGGTCCTCCTGATTGATACTGGAGGTCATAATACAAACGCCGCAATGCTTAGATGGCTTCCTGTCGATGTGGAGATACAGCATTGTAATGGTTTATGTAATTTAATGTTTTTTCTTTTTTTTGAATTGTTATAATATTCAAATATCAAATTTGCTTCATTTATTCCATAGGTTATTGTTTCGCCACTACATACTAATCACCATATCACAATTTTTCTGTATATTATTATGTTATTCTGTTATGATATCTCTAACATGTAAATTCTAGTTTTCTCCTCTTTATAAATCATCAATTCTGTAATATTCCCTGAAAATATATATATATATATATATATATATATATATATATATATATATATATATATATATATATATCTATATATATATATATTTATATATATAAATATATATATATATATATAAATATATATATATATATATATATATATATATATATATATATATATATATATATATATATATATATATATACATATATAAACATATATATATATATATATATATATATATACATATATATATATATAGGGTAGTTAGAAAGTCTGCCAACAAGGTATTTCTTTAAGACGATTAAACGTATAATCATGAAATTTTCCTCGGAGATGGATCGTTTGAAGAGGTGTAATTAGGTGGCCGGCAAGATCTCCCGACTTGACTCCACTTTATAATCATACATAACTGATTCAAAAACTCTCAAATGTCTTGAGATACAAACAATTTCTCCATAAATTATAAATAATCCTCTTCGAAGTTTCAAATACAGATTGTATTATTGCTAAGACACAGGTGGCCAACATTTTGAGCTCCTGTTAGAAGGAAACTATTAATATTTTTGTAAATTAGTATGAATTTACATATTGTATGTTTTGCAAAACTGTTTCTCTTATTTTTTTTTAGCAATGTGGTACGTATTCTGTATTTTTGAAAAGAGAACGAAATCAGCTTTTCTACGATATATCACTCTACCTACGGTGCTATTTAAAAAATTCAAGATGGTGGCGGTACACTGAATACTGACATCACTCAAGTTTGACAGGACCTCTGAAAAACGGAAAATACAATCATGTGTATTACCCTAAAATTTGATAATTATACGTTCAATCGTTTCAACGAAAATACCTTGTTGCCAGATTTTCTCGCTACCCGGCATATATATATATATATATATATATATATATTGAACACCACTTTACATATTTGGACACCCCTTGGTGTCGTTCCTATTGTTGGTCTTATTTGACCGGACAATTAATACGGGTTTATATCGTCAAACATCACAATACTATGAACGATTACAACAGTCAATCCAACTCAATATTAAAAAAAATGATCCTATCAGTTCGATCATTAATTTCGAAAATTTCAATGTTGAAATCTATTCCTCGCTCTATACCACTTCGTAATAAAAAATTCCCTCCGGTGTATCGACGCTGCATTCAAACATAAAAACCCCAAATGACCGCAGTGGATTCGGTCCAATTACGGCGCAGAAACCGCTTCAATTCGACCCTCCGCGTTCGATTGCTACGTTAATTAATCTAAAGCGGCTCCCTTTTTGCAGGAATCCACCGACGGCAACGTGACGACGTCGACGCTGACCTTCGTCCCGGTGCGCCAGGAAAACGGACGCTCGTTAACCTGTCGGGCCTCTAACAAGCTGCTCAAAGATGGACAGGAGGAGGCATTTGTCAAATTGAACATTTTCTGTAAGTTGAACGTCCTTTTGAATGTTTAATCTCATTCGAAAAAAATACATGAAATTTTAATGGACAATGTTATTTGAACGTACTTGGCCAAGGAACTCAGTAATTATTCGATATGAACAAAAACTGAATTTGAATTTACTACGTTTATTATCTCAAAAATACTTTGAAAATATAACACTGCGATTGCAATTTCGGTCACTAGACCATCATCGGGCAGATTGAGTTCAGAACTGAATACATAATTATAGATTTGCGCTTACGGGTGGGAAAGAATTATTACAGCTACCTGAATGGACAAGAGGAACACATTTCAAGAAGGGCTAATCGAGTGAATTTCCCAAATTGCTACAATACAATTTTCTCAGAAAAGTCGTTATTGTTTGAATACACTAAATATGGGAGAATATATCAAGCCAATCTGGTCGTTCAGCAAAATATCTTTTGCATTATGATTGAGTTTAAAAATTTCTAATGATTCTAAGTAAGTAGGTTTGGGTCCTTTCGGTAATTTGTTTGTTTTTTGTATATTTTTTTTATTGTACCAATTTGGGAAGTCCACTTCTATTAGCCCTTCTTGAAATATGTTCCTCTTGTCTATTTAGGTACCCGCAATAATTCTTTCCCACCCGTAAGCGCAAATCTATAATTATGTAGGTATTCAGTTCTTAACTCAATCTGCCCGATGATGGTCTAGTGACCGAAATTGCAATCGCAGTGTTATATTTTTCAAAGTATTTTTGTGATAATAAACGTAGTATATTCAAATTTAGTTTTTGTTCATCATGTCAAATTACCACGTAGTAACGACGGATTCCATCAACTGATTATTCAATAATTTATTTATTAGCAACTACTTGGTGAATTATAAATAATATTGAGGTGTCAAAATATTTTTTAGCAGGCCCACGTACACTATGTACGTGGACCGGCGAAAATATATTTCGACACTTCAATATTTTTTGCTTAAATATGAAGAACTATTTGATCAGAGAATATTACCAACTAAGATCCTAAGAGGGCCAGTAAAAACATTATCAGAATCAAACAATTCACATTGCATGATTTTACATGGGTGGTATATTAGTTTTTTTTTATTACAGTATTTTTGATGCTTCCCTCAGTAACTTACAAAAGAAGCTTAATCGTTCCAGTATGTATAAGCAATACTGATGCAAAGATAGAAATAGACATATTCTAGTTTTGTAGTTCTCAGTTCATATAGTTCTTCATATTGACCGTTGTAAGACAGATCCAATTATTTTGAATCATCGAATTATATTCCTTTTTCCAATTTTGTGTTTATTTTTTGATATATTCAATTTTTTCAGATCTGATCTCAATATCAATGAGTTAATTTGTTCATCCTTATAATTGAAACACAGTATAATTGTTTCGATTTTTATAGGTAAAATTAAATTTCATTATATATCAGCATTGTCCTCAAGCAAATCGAGTGAAGAAACATATATTCAATATATATATATATATATATATATATATATATAGTATATATATTATATATATATATTATATATATATATATATATATATATATATATATATATATATATATATATTTATAAAGTTTAAACTTCAAAATAAAACACATACTCATATAAAAAAGCATTGAATAAGGACAATGTTAAGGTAGCATTTATGTACCAATATGTGGATGACTTGCTAACATCGGTACATGAGGAAGCGGTTGACAACCTCCTACAAACATTTAACGAGGTCTTCCTTAATGTTATATCTTTCACCATAGAAACGGAAACAGATAATGAAGTTCCATTTTTGGATACTTCATTTGAAAGAACAACTGACAATAAAGTAATCACAGATTGGTATATAAAACCAACTAGTTCAGAGAAATATTTAAATTTCCATTCATATCATCCTCTGCATATAAAGATTAATTTTGTTATGGGGATGATTAGTGGAGTCAAACGTATTACTCACACAGAAAAAAGGCCTGAAACACTGAGAAGGTTGTACAACATCCTGTTGACGAATAGTTACCCAAAACAGTTCCTGAATAGATTGTTCAACAATATCCCAATAAGAGATAATACAACTAGCATCAATCCTAATACAGTAGATAGCACAATTGTACCATGGTTGACACTACCTTATATAGAAGGACTTACTAACAAGATTAACAATATTGTAAATGACAATGAGAAAGGTAGAAATTGCGTATGGCATCGCTAAATCAAACCGACTCGTTTTCAAAAAACCAAAATACAAGGTTCCATTTGATAAACAATCTTGCTTAATCTATAAAATCAATTGCACAAGCTGTGATATGACATATATAGGACAAACAGAACAACAACTCAAAAAAAGAGTTACACAGCATAAGAGTGATGCAAGATTACACCCGGAGAAATGTGCTTTAGCCAAACACATTAGAACATTGGGACACAGTGTAGATTTTGACAACATCCAAATTCTAGATAAAGAAAAGAAACGAAAGAATAGGAAGTTTGTGGAGATGTGTTATATCAGCAAATATAGTTCGGCTGCCATTAATGAACAAGGAGATATCAGACAACTGAGTAATATCTCGTATGTGACAATAAAAAGAAGTGGTCGTGAGTGAGAATGTTATGTTCTATGCTTAAGTTTCACTATATAAAAATATTTAGATAATGTATTCAGCAGTAAAGGATAGTCGACATGTTTCGAGTTATGAACTCATTATCAAAACTCATTCTTCGAAACTCGAAACATGTTGACTATCCTTTACTGCTAAGTACAGTACCTATCTAAATATTTTTATCTACTCCTATTGAATAATATATTCATTATTACACTGCGTTTCAGCAATTAATAGTATCTATTATCAAACGATCAATTAAAAGTCATAAAGTCTCTTGTCGAACAATGTGTTGAATACAATGAACCCCTTCTATGTGTATTTGTGGATTACGAAAAGGCTTTCGATAGTATAAAACATCACGAATTGTTGAGAGCCCTAGCTGACTGCAGAATAGATCATAGATACGCAGCTCTCATTCAATGTACCAAAATACAACAGCAAAGGACCCCGCACATTTAGTTAGAAAAAATAACGACAGCTAAATTCGATAAGTTTTGGATATATTATAGATACTGGCTACCTACAAATCATATCAATTTTAAATTCTGTTTCCACGACTGGTTTAGGATATAGAGTGGTCCAAATATATATGTCCAAAAAAATCATATTCATAATTTCAGAAAATGATTTTTACTGTAATATGATAACTTCACTAAAAAACCGTTCATTAAAGGAAGCTATCCAGATAACTTGAAAATAAGCCCGGCATATACAGGCTGTTTACTCGATGATTTTGTGTATGCGGCTTCAACTTCGACAGTTTTATGCCAAAAAACTCTATTTCTAGCTTCATTGATAACAAACGATATCTAAAACAGTAAAACAAAATACAGCTTCCTGCCATATATAGTTTAGAAAAAAAAAGTGGTACAAAAGCTAAAATCACAGAATTTTTTTTCTTTATTACTTGAAAACTTTTTATTTGTGAGGTACTGGAGAGTAAGTAAGTCGAATAGTCTATAAAAAGTACATATCATGTTGGAACTGACGTTTTTATACCGTATGTTCATTGTTACAGGCATACCTCGTAGATAAAAATGTATCAATTATTTTTCATCTTGAGGTGATCAAGATATTAATTTAGAAATTGACGAAGCTCATCTCGATATTAACCTTGTTAGGTTGAGACTATTTTCGAGATATAAAAATGTTACAAAGTATCAGCTATGGATTCAAAATAATGAAGACCGAGAGTCGGTGTCGGGGTACTACTGTACCTGTAAATCAGGTCCAAGAACACTCGGAACATGTGCTCATGTGGCAATGGTGTTGTGGTACCTTGGTTATTCTGGTATGCTCCCGCACGTGAAATATCCCTTTACTAAAATTATAGATTCGGTAAACAACGCGATTTCAATTGATATTCAAATGTGAAAATAATTATTCATTCAGGATACTAAACTTATGGTCAAAGAACGTATTTCACTGTACCTGTATCTTGAAAAGTGAGTCTATGGATCTGGAAGAGGCGATTCCAAATCACCCTGAACAATACAAACTGAATATAAGTACTATTCTTACTTGTCTCGTTGAAATCCAATCAGTCCCATTAGAATCATTAGATACACTCTCATTTTTCGACATTAGGAAACGAACATACGGTATATGAACTTTAGTTTCAACATGAATGTGGCCTGTTTTTTAACTATTCGATTTGGCAATGAACTCATTTATTTTTCCAGTACCTCACAAATAATCCCTGTACAAAATATAAAGAAGAAAAATTCGGTGATGTCAAATTAGACCATCATTCTTTCTAAATTTTACATGGTAGAGAGTTGTACCTTCCGTCTACTATTTCGGGTATCCTTTGTTATTATTAAGTAAGAAATAAAGCCTTTGAAACATAATTGTCGAAGTTGAGACCGTGTACACAAACCCATCGAGTAAACAGCCTGTATATATCGGACTCAATTTTGAGTTATATGAGTGACTATCGTCAAGCTATGGCTTCCCAATGAGGTTATCGCATTTCACAGAAAGTCTGTATGTTAACAGCATTTTCTAAAATTGTAAAGATGGTTTATCGAGACATTGACATTTGGACCACTCTATATCCCAAAGCAGCCGTGGAAACAGAATTTAAAATTGATAAGTTTCATAGCTGGCCAGTATCTATAATATATCCAAAAATTTAGCTGTCGTCATTTTTTCTAACTAAATGTGCAGGGTCCTTTAATGTAAAACTCCATGATCAAACAGAGCGATTCAGAATAGAAAAAGGGGTACGTCAAGGAGATACAATTTCCCCTAAACTATTTATCACCCTGCTGGTGTATGCTTTCAAGAAAATTGACTGGGGGGATATGGGCATAAACGTAAATGGAGTAAACTTAAATCATTTGCGTTTTGCCGACGATATTGTATTGATATCTGATAGAATTGACCATGCCAGAGAAATGCTTAACAGACTAGATGAAGCTTCACGCCAGGTTGGACTCAAAATAAACACGTCAAAAACACAGTATATGACAAATTTGGTAGCAAGCCAAAACATTATATTCGAAGGTGGTGAAATTGAACAAGTAACATCCTATACCTTGGTCACGAAATACAAATTGGACGTGACAACCAGACCTGTGAAATTGGACGACGTATAAATCTGGCGTGGGCTGCCTTTGTAAAATTGAGATATGTCTTTAAAACACAAATCCCAACCTGCCTTAAACGAAAGGTCTTCGAGCAGTGTATACTCCCAGTTATGACGTATGGTGCTGAAACACTAACGCTCACACAAAAATCTGCCGAAAGGCTCCGAGTTGCCCAAAGAGCTATGGAGCGTTCCATGCTGGGAGTAAGCTTCAGAGATAGAATACCCAATGAAATAATAAGACAAAGAACCAAAATAGTAGTCGTAGTCGAAAGAATAGCTAGTATGAAGTGGACTTGGGCAGGTCACATAGCCAGAACAAAAGACGAGAGATGGACAAAAAAAATGATTGAGTGGCGTCCCCGACATGAGGCATTAAGAAGTCGAGAAAGACCTCCAACTCGTTGGACAGATGACCTCAAGAGAATAGAGAGTAACTGGTTGAACCGAACAAGATGGAAAATGTTAAGGGAGGCTTACGTCCAGCAGTGGACAACATGAGCTGTTTGATGATTACCAAACAGCGTGAGTAATAATAACTCACTGCTATAACTCACTATATAGTCTACTAAGATCCCAAGTAAGATCGACCGTCACTCATCTGCTAATGTCACTTGAATAATTCTGTCGTTTTCAAATTAAGTAAATACTACCTATTTATTGTGAATTTGTATTTGTATCTTAGTATTTATTGTTATAGTCGTAGATAAAGTATTCAACTTGCGGTAACTACATTACCGCTCGTTGAATAATATACTGTTATATAGTGAAACTTAAGCCAAGTGTGTTTTATTTTAAAGTTTAAACTTTATTATTTATGATGTTTCACCAAGTGATGTGCGAGAATTAAATCTCATTTATATATAATTATGGATGTACATATAATTCCCTGAATTTCCTGTAATTCTTTGGCTTATTTCATGATTTATATCTCAAATAAACATAGGTCAGTAGTTGATTTGTTGCTGGGGTGTGCTACAGGGTGTATACATTTCAAGAATTGTTCACTTTCTTCTCTATAGCGCCAGCATTTTTGGCATCTCAAATTGGTTAATTTTCTGTCTCATTTATAAACTCTTTGGTCCTTTTTAACTTTCTCCGAACGTTTTCAAGCTAAAAATAAAAATCTATTTTCTGTATTTCATTGAATGAAATTGAAATTTGTTATTTGGTTTGAAATGTTAATTTCAATACAATAAATCCAAATAATAACCATTAAAAGGAAACTACGTGATAATAATCGACAAAAGCTGCAGGAACTGTAAGGAAAGAACTAAATAAATCTTGAAGTTTAAACACCTTCTAGATCGGTAACAAAGCGTTTTATTTATGAGAGAAGCCAAGAAATTAACATTAAAAAATTTTGTGACTACAAATATCAGATATATATTACCCTAATCACTTTCTCATTACCCTTTTTCATTTAATTCGTTTCATATCAAATTAGATTCAACTAACTATCAAGACTGATTATTCAATCTTCAGACTCGTGTAATATAATCTAATTTCCCTTGACGATTCTGTTTGAAATACTACATGTTATGTCATAATTACTAGTATGGTTCCAACATTCTTATTTGCGTGTTTGGTCAATCAGATACACATAAAATGAGATCACGATACAGGTGTACCAGTAACTCCTGATGATATTAGAGAAGATGAACAAAAGCTAGATTTGAATTTACTACGTTTATTATCACAAAAATACTTTGAAAAATATAACACTGCGATTGCAATTTCGGTCACAAGACCATCATCGGGCAGATTGAGTTAAGAACTGAATACATAACTATAGATTTGCGCTAAGGGGTGGGAAAGAATTATTGCAGGTACCTAAATAAACAAGAAGAACACATTTCAAGAAGGGCTATTCGAAGTGGATTTCCCAAATTGGTACAATAATATATCAGAAAAATTATTATTGTTTGAATACACTAAATATAGTAGAATATATCAAGTCAATCTGGTCGTTCAGCAAGATATCTTTTGCATTATGATTGAGTTTAAAAATTTCTAATGATTCTAAGTAAGTTTGGTTGCTTTCGGTAATTTGTGCATAATTTGAAAATTATCTATTTGTGGAAATGCGTGGTGGTTTTCACGGCAATGATTTGAAAACGTTGAATCCGTTTCATTTTTCAAGAAAGATTGTTGGTGTTCTTTAAATCTTGTCTTGAACGATCGACCAGTCTGACCTATATACACTCCTTTACATACAGGAAAAATCAACTTATGAACTCCTGAACTTTCAAATTTTGAAGTGATATCTTTGGCATTGAATAAAAATCCTGAGAGTTTTGTCTTAAGTTTGAAAGCAATTTTAATATTACAGTTAGGTATGACATTAGCAACTTTTTCTGTTAGAAGACCAAATTTTTTTTTTTTTTTGAGGATAATATTGATTGAGGATATATGCTGTTGTACGCTGTTGTTGACTACGTTTCTTGTTTATCATTTTATCTATCAAACTTGTATGAAAACCATTATGCGAAGCAATTATTTTTATAGTCGAAATTTCTCTTGCTAAATTTGTTACGGATAATGGATTTGAAAACGCTCTGTAGATCATTGAATTAAAAGCTGAATGTTTATGGGAAAGAGGATGATTTGAATCCGACGGAATACATATATCCGTGAAAGTTGGTTTTCTATATATATATATATATATATATATATATATATATATATATATATATATATATATATATATATATATATATATATATATATATATATATATATATATATATATATATATATATATATATATATATATATATATATATATATATATATATATATATATATATATATATATATATATATATATATATATATATATATATATATACATATCGAAACTCAAAGTATTATTATTATGAGAGATAGTTAAATCCAAGAAATTTATCTTATCTGTCGATCCAATTCTTTTTCAATTTTGAACGTTATATTTGGGTGAATGCTATTAATATAATTCAAAAACTGATCTAATTGTCTCGCGGTGCCCTCAAAACAAGCAATAACATCATCAACGTATGTATGCCAAAAACTTATATGTGATGCTTTTGTAGAATTGCATATTATGTTCTCTATATGTGACATGAAAATGTCTGCAATAAGCGGACTTAAGGGGGAAACCATTGCCAGCCCACTAGATTGTTCAAAAATTTTGTTATCAAATTGGAAGTAATTTTGACTAAGACATATATCTAATAAGAAAATAATATCATTTATTTTAATAATATCCAAAGTGGATTGTTGCAAAATATCTAAGACAAGTGGTAAACACTCATCTGCTGGTATATTGGAGAACATATTATCAACATCGAAGCTAACAAGAAAAGAGTTAGTAGGAGTTACAAAGTTTTTCAGTTTCTGTACTAAATCAACAGAGTTCTTTACTGTATATTTTGTAGTGAAATAAGTTAATTTTCTGAATGTGAAATTCAGATCTTTCGCTAATTTATACGTTGGGCTATTTATGTGAGAAACTACAGGTCGTATTGGGCTTTTTTTCAAAGTATTTTTGTGATAATAAACGTAGTAAATTCAAATTCAGTTTTAGTTCATCATGTTAACCCTTTCCGGCCCAAATTATTTTTTTGTGGAAAAAATATTATGTATGGTTTGATAATGGTTTATTAGAGATACTCGAAGAAAATGAAACAAATTTCAAGATAAAAAAACACAAGGATTATCCTGCAGGATGTGGTCACTCCACATAACCAGTAGGAATATATAACCAAACAATATAACCTATTTTGCGTAATATAACAAGAAACAGTTTTTGTCATGTTTCAAACACAATTCTACTTTGCACGTTGAACATTTCTTACAAATCATAGAACTCATCTGCATGAAAATTTTCTAAATATTCAGTTATTGGGTTCCCAACCCTCCCGGATTGCTCGGATGACTCCGGTAATGATGGTCAACCTCCCGACTTCCCGGGGTGACTAATTTCCCCAGTTTTTTAAAATTATACGCAACCGCGCTCTACTAATCAAACTGTCAAATATTAGAAGCAGAGTATATATAAATTAAAGATAAATAAATGTGATTGAAATTTTCTTCAACCTACTAAACTCCTTAAAAATATCTACCGGGTTGGTACTTCCGAAAATTGGCAACCCTATTCAGTAGGTAGGTCCTCCAAACTTGCTTCCTCAGAACTAAAATAAGATAACACTATCACGTAAGTGCCCAGTGGTCACTTCAGGAGACCCCAACAAAATTAGTAATTTCGAAAGAAAGGAAACATTTACGTTCAATATATTCATGAAAATGCATAAGTAAGATATAAGTAAATAACTTTGGAGCCATTTTTCCACCATTCATAAATAAAAATAACAAATTCACACAGTTTCAGCAGATCCTCTGAGTAGTGTCCAACTATAGTAAACAAATGCACGTTATACGCGCTTCGACTTATTTCGGTCTGTCTTCGATGAACACTTCAAATTTTGCTATGTTAGACAACCCACAAAACACACTGGTATACTGAAATAGCCAACGAGCAGTTTTACTCATGACTAACAAACTGTGGTCTTCCTAGCTAACCAGTTGCCCTGAAAGGGTGAAATTATCACGTTGTAACGACGGATTCCATCAACTATATTAGAGAAGCTTCAGAAACGTCATCGACTATGCTAATCAGATATTTCTGTAATTATTGACAGATAATTTTATTTTAGTTCTATTATACATAGATTGAGAGATTGGAAAACCATTGTTCCGTATCGATTTTCGATATTTCTCCATGCAATATTCCCGAGTGTGAATATATCCGAGAGATAAAGATAAAAAGAAATTGTAGAATTCCGAATTATATATATATATCTTTGCGATGCCCTCTCTTTGACATATCCAAATCCTCACAAGAAGCAACATAATTTTCTACGTTATCCAGCTTTGATGTTATTTGCTTTCCTATCGAAAATTCAGAGATACTCAAGGATATATAAACAAAAGTTGTTTTGCTTGATATCGAAACCTCACAAAAAAATTCTGCATTATGGGATTTTATCTGTGGAAGCTGAAGAATAATGCGATTTTACTGCACTCTCGAATCAGATATCATGAAGGATTTGTTGTTTCGTGGACATATAACATACAGATATAATTTTGTTTGATGGGGCAAGGATGCCGGTTCGATGGAAGTTGGTGCACTTTACATTTTCATCTCAAATTTGGTTATTCAATTCCAGACATTATTTTCCTGGAAAAAGTAGGAGCCGACATCATGTTTATGATTTATTGATAGTGTAGACATTATTAAGACTAGTTCAAATTAGTTATAAAGGTATCAAGGAAATTATAAGAATTATAAGGCTTGAGGTCGATAGTGTGTTTTCCGAGAGATATAAGTTGGCCGAAAGCGATATTCTTATAATACTCAGTTAAAGTCCGACAGAATATTTTTTTTAAACACATATTTTCAAGATTTTTTTACTACGTTTATTATCACAAAAATACTTTGAAAAACATGACACTGCGATTGCAATTTCGGTCACTAGACCATCATCGGGTAAATGGAGTTAAGAACTCAATTCCATCAACTATATATTTTCAATTTGAGAAAAATCTAATTCAAAACAAATTAGGTATATCATGAATATTGTTTTTCATATTGGGCCTATTTTAGGCCTTACAAAAAGATATAATTGTGACCAATAATTTTTTAAAACATGCTCAGAATTCTAGATTTCCTAGATTTTCTCTAATGTCCGATAGGTAGGCTTATTTGTACGGAACAAAAAGCAAAATATCATAAACTTTGTGATTCAGTGAAGGTTAGACTATGAGTAAAATTTGTTTGTTGTTTCTATTATACTATCGTGAATTTATTGTACTATAGGATTGAAGTATATGAAAATTATACGAGAATTTTTTTATTGTTTCAGATGTGCCAATACTTTTGTTGACTTTAGGCTCTAACTTGAATCCAGATGACATCGAGGAAGGCGATGACGTTTACTTTGAATGTAAAGTGGACGCGAATCCTTGGGCTTACAAAGTTTTATGGAAACATAACGTAAGTAATTCATTCATTTCAGAGAATTTGAATTGCTTGTTATTTTCAATTTTCAATTGCCAAAAGTTAAAATGAATATTGTAAATTTTTTAATATCTGAACCCGTTCAAAAATATGAAATGGAATAACCCACGAAAACTCTTTGATAAAAAGTGGAAAAAAGGTAAAATACTATTACTTAAAGAAAAATTAATTACTGTTTGCTCAAGAACCAATGAAAAGTATTATTCTAATCTTCGTCTTTCTCTCAATTTCTCTCTCTCTCTCTCTCTCTCTCTATATATATATATATATATATATATATATATATATATATATATATATATATATATATATATATATATATATATATAAATATATATATATATATATATATATATATATATATATATATATATATATATATATATATATATATATATATATATATATATATATATATATATATATATATATATATATATATATATATATATATATATATATATATATATTTATATATATATATATATATATATATATATATATATATTGTTTTCAAAAAGCCACGAATGTCTTGGCGAAACGTCAACTCTTTAATAAAATCGAGTTTTTTGAGATTCACCAAGTCTGTTATTGCTAATAATGATCAAAAAGTTAAAAATAGTTCACAGGCAACAGCAATTCAAATAAATATATATATATATATATATATATATATATATATATATATATATATATATATATATATATGTATATATATATATATATATATATATATATATATATATATATTTATATATATATATATATATATATATATATATATATATACGGAAACAAATCGACGCAGCTAATAAACGCGTTTCGAGCATATTGTTCCTCTTCGGAAAGGAGCAGTCACGTGAGAGGTGAAAAATTTGGAGATGGAAGAAACAACAAAACTATTTGCAGTAGGTGAGACTGGAATAATTATGGCTTTCGTGTATTCTATATCGAAAATCCCAGCTCCCTTAGAAGACAAAGGCAGCAGTGGTAAACTGAGATCACATCCCCGATACTCCGGAAACTTCAAACGAACGCCATAATTGTGCCAGTGTCCCTACATCAATGTATGCCATTTGTTGCGTTGTTCTCTCATCTAAAAGTTTTTCCATCTAAAACTTGTCAGCGCCGTTGTAATGAGTACTAAAAACTCCGAAACACGTGTCAATCTCTACCTACTTCTATTCGCTGGTTGGGCCGATAATAAAATGTTTTTAAGAGGTCACGAATTTTGAAAGAAACGTTAAGGTTTTGATAGATTCAATGTTTCACGTTATAATACAACTGCAAAATCAAAGAGAAATAAATATCTTGCACCTCAAACGCTGCATTATACATATATATATATATATATATATATATATATATATATATATATATATATATATATATATATATATATATATATAAACTCTTGATAATTATTAGCAATAACAGGCTGGTTGAATCTTTGAAAAACTCGATTTTAATAAAAAATTGACGTTCCACTATGATATTTCGTGATTGAAATTTCTTTGACATTTATTGATTTAAAAAATTGAAAAAAACAGGGCTGCTTAGTATATGCTATTTCAGTTCAATATTAACATTCAAAATTGTTATCACCAGATGGTAAGGGAAACCAAAGAAAACCCTCACCTACGCAATGTTTGAAAATAATAATAAAAGGGTACTATTTATCTAACAACAAAAAATGAGTCATGGAAAAACATTAAAGAAGTGGAGTAGAAATTATCGGTATAGACGCTTATATGGAAGCAGCCGTTGACACGTGTTTCGGACTCTTTGGTCCTCATCAGAACGGCGTAGCCAAGTATTGGATTGAAAATTTGAAGATGAACAAAAGTACAACAAACAAAATCCTTAGATACGGAAGATAATCACACAATTGTGGTTTATGTCTGAAACTCTCATTCATCTTCAAAATTTTCAATCCAATACTTGGCTACGCCGTTCTGATGAGGACCAAAGAGTCCGAAACACGTGTCAACGGCTGCTTCCATATAAGCGTCTATACCAGATAATTCTACTCCAACTCTTTAACTTTTTCCAATGACTCATTTCTTGTTAGTTAGATAAATAGTACCCTTTTATTATTATTTTTCAAACATTGCGTAGGTGAGGGTTTCTTTGGTTTCCCTTACCATCTGGTGATAACAATTTATTGAAATGTTAATATTAAACTGAATAGCATATACTAAGCAGCCCCTGTTTTTTTCAATTTTTTAAATCAATAAATGTCAAAGAAATTTTCAA